>CM042260.1:12022600-12132600 GCA_023566225.1 Romanogobio albipinnatus | reverse complement strand
TGGTGGCATTTTGCGTGCATAAATGCACCGCAATTACGCCTCCCGGATGCGTTTGTGTAAGAAAAAATATCCATATTTAACACAAGTAAAATATCTAGCTTCTACCAGACTGCCTTAAACTTACGGAGGAAAAAAAGCATAACTGGCGCGATGTATGATGTTGGATGTAGCATAATTGCTTTGAACTGCGAGAGGATTTACACTTTCTTTGTAACTTGAATATGGAAGGCGGTCTGGCGGGATCCGATATTTTACTTTATAAAGTTTTAAATATGGATATTTTTCTTACAAAAACCCATTGATTCGGCTTTTAATAAGACCCATTGATTTAGGCTTTTAACCCCCCAGAGCCGTGTGGAAGTTTATGATGGATAGATGCAACATTTTTGAGCTTCAAACTCGTGAGCCCCGTTCAACTGCCATTGTAACGTTTGGAAACATCAGGACATTTATTAATATAGGCCTAACTCCTATTGTGTTCATCAGAAAGAAGTCATATACACCTAGGATGTCTTGAGGGTGAGTAAATTGGGGTAGCCTAATTTTCATTTTAAAGTGAACTAATCCTTTAATAGGTAGCCTAATAAGGTCTACTTCTAATGTATTACTTTAACAGTTATTCTCGATTGCTAAGACACATTTCTTGAAAGCTGCTCTCCTTTTCTCTAAACTGTGAACACAAAACCCAATTTTCAAGCTACATTCACAAAACCTCAGACTCTTCTTGCAAAACCAAACTTTCACCTCAAAACTGAACTATGTTGTCAAATCGTGCCCCGAGTCAATCAAAATTAAAAACACTACTGAACAGTCACTAAACACTACATAGAAAAATAGAAAACACAATGCTCAGGACATGAATCTGGAGAAATAAATGTTTATTGATCACTGCAGGCTAAATGCATGTTGCAAAACAAAAACAACCTGTGCATTTAGCACTTGTACAAAAAGACAAAACAGAAATCTTATGCGTTTGCCACTTGTGTACAGTAAGCCCATGTAAAAATAAATTACAAAAATATACATGGAAAACTAGGCCTACAAACAGTTAGACCAACCCGCCATTACAATACTACAGTATATTGGTACAGTGATGTACTGAAACATATATTTACTTACAGTATACTGTGGTACAGTATATAGTATGTCATACAGTAATTGCTGTCAACATTTGCATACTGTACTATAATGTCAAAAAAGGTAATTACCTGTTCTCTTCTCTAAATCTTCGGATTATGGTGCACACAGTGAATCTACTGATGTTTGGTTGTACCCTTTGTCTAGCCTCCCTCATGCTCATACCATGGACAAGAACATGGTCAATCACAGTAGCTCTGATTTCATCAGATATTACTGTTCTTTGTCTTCGCTGACCACCTCGACCACCTTGACCTCCTCTCACACAAACTCTTCCTCTCAGATTTCTATGCATTGTAGGGCCTCAAAAACCAGTGCTCTCTGAACTGGCTTACTCTATATGTTCCCTCACATCATTAGCCACAAGTGTGATCAATTTTGAGTTGTTGTGTTCAAGTGGTGACATCTGTGCTTTAATTGTGTTTGACTTTTGTCACCTGTGCTCACCATTATGCAGCACGGGTGCATCACAATGAAAATGTGTTGGCAAGTTGTGTCTAAACAGGTGAAAAGTGCTTATGGTTTTGCCAAAAGAGTGATTGATTCAATCAGTGGGTTCAGGCAACTGAGCATTTGGTTCAGACAATAGGGTTTAGTGTTTTAGCAATTGAGAAAAACTGTAAACGAATCAAACTAAATAAAACAAAAGGTGTGTGTGTGTGTGTGTGTGTGTGTGTGTGTGTGTGTGTGTGTGTGTGTGTGTGTGTGTGTGTGTGTGTGTGTGTGTGTGTGTGTGTGTGTGTGTGTGTGTGTGTCCGTGTGTCCGTGTGTCCGTGTGTCCGATCAGATTACCTTTGAACAACTGGCCCCAGGATTTAATATTGAAACTCAAAATGTATGCAGCATCTGTAGAGAGCAGTCAACGCTGGTGCGGGTGGTGCCATATTGATCTCCGCCAGCAGGCGGCAACAGACTCAGTCAGCCGCAGCTGCGCTGTATCTCATCACCACCAGCGAATAACGGACAGTAGCGCTGATCGCAGGAGAGGAATGGATCTGTGAAAGACCACTTCATCAGTGAGTGAGTCATTGCACCACACTGACATTATTACATGAGATTAAACGTTTTAGATAGGTTTAGATGAGTGCCAGCTTGCAATACAGCAATTTAAATAGTTTATTCGGTGCAGCTAGCGAGTTAGCTCGTAGCTCATGATGCTTGTGTGTGAAAACCGTTTACAGTCTATGGTGAAAACCCAGTGAGCTGCCTTACACAGACAGCATGTTTGGTCGTCAGATGAGCCGTACAAATCCGCAGGCATTTTGGTGCGTTCCTAGTCAGCTGTATTTTGGGGCATTATATGTGCTATTTACACAACTCCAAATAACCTTTTGTATTTTAACTCATGTTGTGTGATAATTCATGGTAATCTTACCCAGAATGTTGTCTATAGAGCTCACAATTTTATTTGAGCCTCAAAAACTATTTGCTCTTGCGTGTGTGATGTTTAAAGATTAGCTTGTGGGTGATTTCTCGCTCTGTCATAACTGCTTACATAACAGATTTGATGTGTTTGCTTGAATATGAACTACATGGCTTAAGTATATACATGCCCTAAAAACGTCCTTTACCTGAGCTTTATTAATCACATGCGAGCTGTTGCTCATTAGTTTTTAGACCTAGCCCTGTTTTGGAGAGATTGTTAATTAAATTTCCTCTGGTTGTAAAATACATACCAAATTATACACAAAATTTACTTCTATGTGAATATTCAGAACTGCACTATACATTTAGATTTTGTCAGCTGACAAGTGGCATCTTTAACTTTCAGGGCTCTTTCTTGATTCTGGTAAATGGCAGATTAATTGGCCTGACCAACCTACCACTCTTATCATTAGTTAAATTAAACTAGTTAAAGAAAAATACTGGAGTTCTTTTAATGGCACTGTTTATGTTATGACACAGCAAGATTATTATTTAATATAGTGCATTGGCCTTCAGGACTCAAATATGAATTAAACATTCACAAGAGACCTGCTGTAATTCCATATGATTGCATTAACCGGGTTCACATTTCTCACGTTACAGAGGCTGCTGGATGCCTGGATGGGTTTGGAGAATGACATGTCTTTGCCTTCCTTTGTTGCAATAAAATGACACTAAACAAAACTAAATTGATTTATTTTTATCCAGATGCGTTGTCGGTATAACTGTTTAAAATGTTGTACAAAGTGCATGTTAATGATTGTCAAATGCTATTGAAATACCAAGGTCAGTTCCCCGTTTGCAATGCAGGCTTACATATGCCATATAACAGTTGTCATTAGCATTGTCTCAACTTTTAATTTATATCTAAAAATGACACTTATGGTTTATATATTAAATAACCATGTGATAATGATTGTAATGTTTTACAAAAGAAAGGTACTTCATCTCATTTAATAATTGTACTCTTTTTCCACTTAAAGGATTAGTTCACTTTAAAAGGAAAATAATTAATTATTAAAACACAATCAGAGTTATATTAATAAATATCCTTACACTTCCAAGCTTTATAATGGCAGTGACGGAGTCTTTATTAACCCTCGGAGCCATGTGGAATATGTTTGGATGAATGCACTTTTTTTAAGCTTCAAACTCAATGGACATTTAGTTTCTGCCATTATAAAGCTTGGAAGCGTCAGAATATTTATTTATATAACTTTTGATTGTGTTCATCAGAAATAAGAAAGTCATATACACCTAGGATGGCTTGAGGGTGAGTAAATCATGGGCAAATTTTCATTTTAAAGTGAACTAATCCTTTAACCTTGTTGGTTGAAAACCAAAGGTTCAGAATTCGATTTTGTTTATGAATGATAAATCTGCCATTACTGCAAAAACAGCTTCAGTTACAAAGACTCAAAATGCCAAAATTGACTCTAAAACATGTAGTTCCGACTCGGGATGTTTGATGTTTTCGAAGTCATTGCAAAGTAGCTCATACACACCAAGCTTGACATGTTTAGGAAATGTCTGGCTTGTATTACTTCCTGTTTCAACATTGCTCTGACATACAGTCTCTTGACAAAAGCCTGCTTTTAACTCTAGTTGAAGACTAATATATATATATATATAATATAATATAATATAAAAAAATAAATTTTTCACAATATTGCTGTATTTTTGATAAAAAGAAATGCAGCCTTGGGGTGCATAAATATTTTTTAAAAATCGTATAGACCCCAGACTTTTAATGGTAGTGTAAATAACATAAACCCATCCTGCCAGTTGACAGTTGGCTTAACAAATATAACTACCACAGTGTACATGACAGTACAGTACAGTTTGAAAAACCAAACCATCCGATATCCAAACAAGACTTCACGTTAAACCCTTACTGAATTCGTAACTCTTAATGTTTGTCTTTCAGGGGCCTGATAATGGCCAGCCGAGGAGGCTAGCGCTACCATGGGCAGCGTCACTCTGCGCTACTTTTGCTATGGTTGCCTCTTCACCTCCGTGACCTGGTCGATTCTTCTCTTCCTGTATTTCAACCTCAGCCAGGAAAGCCGTTTGCCCTTCAGAAATGTGCCCATCCAGGGGCAGCGCCGTTTCCAGCCTCGTTTCACCCGTGGCCCAGCGGAACAGCACCGAGATGGCAGTCAAGTGCGCAAGGGCAATGCAGTGGAGGCTGTCAAACCGGACCTCTCTCCAGAGATGGGTTAGTGGGTGTTTCAAATATAAATACAATCTACAACAGCCACTGTAAAAACATGTATTTAATAAAGTCTGGGTAATATTTTATTTTACCTTTAGTTTTGGTCATGGTTTTCAAGGATGAGGACATGAGCTGTTTGTTAGCTATCCTAGCTATATTTGGTTATTTTATTTTTATTATTTATAAAATTTTCATACACATTTTTTGGGTTGACTAGTGTTAATTTCGTGAAATTTCTAAACCAATGACAAAAAATTTCAATCAGCAAGCTTTTTTCCCATGGCAATGACGTCATTAAATGATAACTGACTATATTAACATGCGATATTGTTGACGAAAAAAAGACGAAAATTAAAAAATAAAAACTTTACCAAAATCGGAATACCATTGTCGAAAAAAAAAACTGTAAAAGCCTTTACTATGAGCGTTCATGTAAATAAATTCCACCTTGCACAAAGTGCTTTTGCGAGTGCGCCATCATTTTTACATCCCTTTACGGACTCACATTTTTCCCCGAAGGCGAGCTGGTGTGCTCGTCTACATCACAGGTTGCCAGATTTAAATTCCCCAATCAGAGCTTTTCTGTTAAAAGGATCGATTTTCTACCCAATATTTTATTTAATCTTTTCAATCTGGCAGCTATGCGCACATGCTCTCTCTACACTGCAGAAGAAGCGTGGATGATCCGAAAACAGACTTAACAAAGTAAGCCGGAGGTGAGCGATCTCCATTTGAGATTTTCCACTTTTAAAGTTTCATTCAGTCGAAAACACTGTAAAGATACATTTGTCAAAACACAACAATTGTTGATTAAATATGAAAATAGCTGACAAAATCGAAGACTAGTTGTGACCCAGCAGTTAATATGCACTGGTCTAAGTGAGTGAGAGAGAGCCAGTGCTGCTCATTTACAGCAATGAGCTCTACCAAGAGTGTGTGATTTCTTGAATAAATTGTGTTTTGACAGTTTATCTCAGTTAATTAGAAAGCCTACATTGCTGCTTATAAAAGATTGAATGGCTTGAAAAAGGTTTCCTTATTAACAGGAACAAAAATTTGCCATCTATTACTTTTGTTTTTAGTGAATTGAATACAATTAGGTATTCGCTACAGGAGTCACCGGGTGAAATTTTACTGTCAGATAAATGGTTAGCCTTTGAAGCCATTAGGCAGTGAGGCAGGTTTTGGAACAGCTTTTGTTTCCATGACAACACATTTTCTACTGTTATGAAGATGAATCGATCCACCTATGTAGACTCCACTAAATCCTCTAGAAAAAAAGCAGCTTTCTCTTAATGAGCAGCCCCTGAGTATTAAGTTAATGTTTTTTGTGTGTAGGGGTTCTCGCACGTAGGATGAAAATAGGATGGTCAGGTGTGTCAGAAGGCTTTTATCTTGTCTTATTATGGGACACCAACCAGAAATTTCACCTTGACAGTAAAGAGCAATCAAAGATTGTTGAACAAATAAAAATATATATAAATTTGACCAATCTGAAGGACGTTATCTTATGGAAAGATGAAACTGAAACTAATAAGGTGAAGAACCTCATAATTATACATCACAAATAAATGAAAGATTACTTGTTACGTAACATCTACTGTAAAATTAGAAAATCATACACTGATAATTGACATGTGCCGTATACGGTAATGCGATATATCATGATAATGAACATGCACAATATTTTTACTCTGGGCACTTAAAAAAAACTGTGAATAATTGTTTATCACAAATTATTCTGATTTTTATTATTATTCTGTAACACTTTACAATAACACTCCATTAGTTAACATTAGTTAATTCATTAGTTAACATAAACTGACAATGAAAAATACTTTTAAAGTCCTTTTACAGCCGAATACAATTCTGTTGAATTATTTTCCTGTTTAACACTGTGAAGCTGCTTTGAAACAATCTGCATTATAAAAAGCCCTATATAAATAAAGTTGACTTGACTTGACATTTTGTCTGCTGCATGCTCTGAGGCGCAAGTCATTTACTGTGGCTTCTCCTACTGCAGAAACTTCCATTTTTCTTATATTTACTGCCAGTTTATCAAGGAAGTGCAGATTTTGTGATGATCTTTGGCTCACTGGATGTAAACGGTGCTTTATTCACAGATGTTTTCTGCGATATTCCAATTTTGTGCATAAGTTAAATTAACAACTTTGGATGGAAATATAGCTATTGATCATTTGTATTTTAACTAACATTAACAAACAATAATAACTTCTGGGTAACACTTTACAATAGGGTTTCATTGGTTAACATTAGTTAACATGAACTAATAATGAACTGCACTTCTACAGCATTTTATTAATCTTTGTTAATGTTATTTTCAACATTTACTAACACATTATTAATATCAAATGTTGTATTTGTTAACAACAGGTGCATTTTGGGGGTATCCGATCCACTTTTGCTAGTTTAATGACAGAAAAACCGCGCCATGCGCATGGTCCAAAAGGGTTGTACTATGAGCCATGGGTGTGTTTTGGGTGAAACGTGCAATAAACCAATCAGTCTCATCTCCCATTCCCTTTAAAAGCCAGCTACACTCGCACCATGGCGGATTCGCTATTTACATGGTGGAATTTGCGAGAGGAAAGACTGAACATTTCTCCAAAGTGGAATCTTTTTATTTTTAATATTTAAAAATGTTTGTGCTATTCCACCAAAATCAAATTAAAATATAGCAAACTTTTCTCCACTATGGTCAGAGTGGGGCCCCGGAATGTGCTGTTCACTACATGTGTTCTGATCTCTGATTTCAGGAATGATTTTTAACAAGCAGGATCAAGAGGTACGAGATATGGGCTATCATAAGCACGCCTTCAATGTACTCATCAGTAACCGTCTTGGCTACCACAGAAGTGTCCCCGACACAAGGAATGACAAGTACGAGCATCTATCTGTGTACTAACCACTTGCTCAAATCATTATCTCTCTTGAATCATTCGCTAGAAGACACCATGAAATCAGAACTGAAGTTTATTTTTATAGCATATTGCAGTGTTTATTATAAATTATGTCAGATGTGATCACTTTGGTCTGTCATTGTCTTGTCAAAAAAACTAATGTAAAGATCCTTCAGAAATAATTTATTTGTGTTTGACAGGAACATAGGTTTGGAACGATAGTGAGTAAATAATTACAGGATTCAAATTTTTGGGTGAACCATTGTTTATGGCCTAGAGAACATTTTATGTGGTCAAGGTGCACATATGGCTTGTAAAAAAACATGCCGTGTTGTGTAAATGGAGGTGAAGGAGTGTGCTGTTTGGCATGAGACTGCTGTAAATCATCACATGAACACTGTTCCCAACAGGTGCAGAGACAGGATCTATCCCGTGGCTTTGCCCACGGCCAGCATAGTGATCTGTTTCTTCAATGAGGCATTCTCTGCCCTCCTGAGGACCGTTCACAGTGTACTGGATCGCACACCAAAGTACCTGCTCCATGAGATCATACTAGTGGATGACCACAGTGAACTGGGCAAGCTACCTTACTTCTCTAAACATGTTTAGTCTTCTTTACTCTTGTTTTGGTCCACTGAAGCAAGACATGATAATAATTTACATACTGGTTCTGTCCTAAACCACAGTGAGCTGCCCCACTGTCAAAAGACTCAACTAGCACTAGTGATCTTCTCACACAAAGAGACTAGGACACATTGACATTTAAATGTTGCAAAGCTAAAGACTTGATTTGATAAGTGTAAATAGCACATGACATTAGAAGTGGGGGAAATCAATTGATATTCTCGCTCTAAGAATCAATATTGTAGTTAGTTATTTTTGGGGAAAAAATTGATCGGCTACTACTCAGAGGAACTCTAGGAGACGACAAGATATACTATAGCAGTAGACCATTACTCAATTAACTGTCCAAGAAAAGAGAAACGACTGAGTAAAATAACTTAATACATCACCATTTGAAATGCACTAAACATAACATCACAATATTGTCATATCATGACCCAGATATCATGTGAACTAGGGCTGAACGATACATCGAATTTTCATCGTCATTGCAATATGAACTCGCGCGATAAACACATCGCAACAGACAGCCTGACACGATGAATAAGGGAAAACAGTTCATTACATGCGCCAATCTGAGTAACATAAAATGCAATCCAAGTATTCAGAATACAAGTGTAGGAATGCGGCCATCAAATCCTGCTTACTAAACATATATTATAACATATTTAGCTAACGTCAAACGGGGCCAACGGCTCTTGGGCTGGTAAATCAGCACATAGGAGAATGTAAAGTTGCACGTCAACTAAGCAGGGAGCACCAGCGGTGGTTGGACAACTTTTTTTTTTTTGTATGTGACTGCTGTTTTACGTGAATATTATGACACGAGTGAAGCACAAAGCTTTATTTACAAAATAAATAATAGGTTCACAATTAAATGTTATATCACAGCCATGGAAACATATGGATTCATGCCGAACGAGAGAGGAAGG
This sequence comes from Romanogobio albipinnatus, assembly GCA_023566225.1. Lineage (NCBI taxonomy): Eukaryota > Metazoa > Chordata > Actinopteri > Cypriniformes > Gobionidae > Romanogobio > Romanogobio albipinnatus. The sequence continues at coordinate 12,123,346 of CM042260.1, read as the reverse complement.
CTTTGTGTGGTGAACCAGATTTAAGATTGCTTGTTTTGTTATCTGATCACACGATTTTCCACGAATTTAACAATAGGCTTACTCCATTTTATTCTACTGGACATGGAATCTCTTATTTATTTTCCCAAATCCTCATTTACGTCTCTCACAGTGGATTAAACGTTTCTTCCTTGTTTGATTTATTTAGGAGTAGACTATTCGCATCATTTACTTTGGTAAAGTAGAAAACGGAGTAGGGCAGATACATTTTACTTAAAACTTTACTTTATTTAACACAGTTTGTTCTTGCTTTTAGACTTGGTCAGGTTTTTGTGTATAGCGTATTTCATACACGCCGGAGATTTTTTGTTTAGCTTTCTCTCACAGCGCATAATCAAACAAAGCCTAAGTTCTTGACCCTGCGGATGATAATTTCGTTTTTCACATTTTACTACAAGTAGCCTATCAGTTTTGGAACATCAGGAGAAAACATGAAGATATTAGAAAACGATGCTTCTATCCTGCTCGTGTCATCCCTTTCAGCGCAAAGAGGCATGACGCACGTCTGTGGGGAAATGTAAACAATTTTTTTCTTTAACTAATATTTAACTTATATTATTTATATTTTGATTATTTACAGATATTTATTTAAATGTTTTACAGGCTGTAGTAGGCTATGTTGTTTCACTGACGGCCTACTAAAATAAACACTCATGTTTGAGCCTTATATTTTTTATTTTCAAAATGTAGGCTATTTAATTGAGGTGTATATACACTCACCTAAAGTATTATTAGGAACTCCATACTAATATTGTGTTTGACCCCCTTTCGCCCTCAGAACTGCCTCAATTCTACATGGCATTGATTCAACAAGGTGCTGAAAGCATTCTTTAGAAATGTTGGCCCATATTGATAGGATAGCATCTTGCAATTGATGGAGATTTGTGGAATGCACATCCAGTGCACAAAGCTCCCGTTCCACCACATCCCAAAGATGCTCTATTGGGTTGAGATCTGGTTATTGTGGGGCCATTTTAGTACAGTGAACTCATTGTCATGTTCAAGAAACCAATTTGAAATTATTCGAACTTTGTGACATGGTGCATTATCCTGCTGGAAGTAGCCATCAGAGGATGGGTACATGGTGGTCATAAAGGGATGGACATGGTCAGAAACAATGCTCAGGTAGGCAGTGGCATTTAAACTGAACTCGAAAACATCTTAAGTTATGGCTAACATTCACATTCACACAACACATAAGCTCACACAACACAAGAGTCTTCAGACTCTTACTCGCATCATACATACCTCATCGAGACTCATCAGACCAGGCAACATTTTTCCAGTCTTCAACTGTCCAATTTTGGTGAGCTTGTGCTAATTGTAGCCTCTTTTTGTAGTGGAGATGAGTAGTACCCGGTGGGGTCTTCTGCTGTTGTAGCCCATCCGCCTCAAGGTTGTGCGTGTTGTGGCTTCACAAATGCTTTGCTGCATACCTTGGTTGTAACGAGTGGTTATTTCAGTCAAAGTTGCTCTTCTATCAGCAGTCGGCCCATTCTCCTCTGACCTCTAGCATCAACAAGGCATTTTCGCCCACAGGACTGCCGCATACTGGATGTTTTTCCCTTTTCACACCATTCTTTGTAAACCCTAGAAATGGTTGTGCGTGAAAATCCCAGTAACTGAGCAGATTGTGAAATACTCAGACCGGCCCGTCTGGCACCAACAACCATGCCACGCTCAAAATTGCTTAAATCACCTTTCTTTCCCATTCTGACATTCAGTTTGGAGTTCAGGAGATTGTCTTGACCAGGACCACACCCCTAAATGCATTGAAGCAACTGCCATGTGATTGGTTGATTAGATAATTGCATTAATGAGAAATTGAACAGGTGTTCCTAATAATCCTTTAGGTGAGTGTGTGTATATATATATATATATATATATATATATATATATATATATATATATATATATATATATATATATATATATATATATATATAGCTCAATCTCAATTAAATAGCCTACATTTTTAAAATAAAAAATATAAACAAATAATATATTTAACGAATATATAACAAATTTATATATAATATAGGCTATATAAAATATATACAGTGAGGAAAATAGTATTTGAACACCCTGCTATTTTGCAAGTTCTACCACTTGGATATCATGGAGGGGTCTGAAATTGTCATTGTAGGTGCCTGTCCACTGTGAGAGACATAATCAAAAAAAAAAAAATCCAGAAATCACTATATATGATTTTTTAACTATTTATTTGTATGATACAGCTGCAAATAAGTATTTGAACAATGTCTTATCAGCTAGAATTCTGACCCTTAAAAACCTGTTAGTCTGCCTTTAAAATGTCCACCTCCACTCCATTTATTATCCTAAATTAGATGCACCTGTTTGAGGTCATTAGCTGCATAAAGACACCTGTCCACCCCATACAATCAGTAAGAATCCAACTACTAACATGGCCAAGACCAAAGAGCTGTCCAAAGACACTAGAGACAAAATTGTACACCTCCACAAGGCTGAAAAGGGCTACAGGGAAATTGCCAAGCAGCTTGGTGAAAAAAGGTCCACTGTTGGAGCAATCATTAGAAAATGGAAGTAGTTAAACATGACTGTCAATCTCCCTCGGACTGGGGCTCCATGCAAGATCTCACCTCGTTGGGGTCTCAATGATCCTAAGAAAGGTGAGAAATCAGCCCAGAACTACACGGGAGGAGCTGGTCAATGACCTGAAAAGAGCTGGGACCACCGTTTCCAAGGTTACTGTTGGTAATACAGTAAAACGTCATGGTTTGAAATCATGCATAGCACGGAAGGTTCCCCTGCTTAAACCAGCACATGTCAAGGCCCGTCTTATGTTTGCTAATGACCATTTGGATGATCCAGAGGAGTCATGGGAGAAAGTCATGTGGTCAGATGAGACCAAAATAGAACTTTTTGGTCATAATTCCACTAAACGTGTTTGGAGGAAGAAGAATGATGAGTACCATCCCAAGAACACCATCCCTACTGTGAAGCATGGGGGTGGTAGCATCATGCTTTGGGGATGTTTTTCTGCATATGGGACAGGGCGACTGCACTGTATTAAGGAGAGGATGATCGGGGCCATGTATTGCGAGATTTTGGGGAACAACCTCCTTCCCTCAGTTAGAGCATTGAGGCTGGGTCTTCCAACATGATAATGACCCGAAGTACACAGCCAGGTTCACCAAGGAGTGGCTCTGTAAGAAGCATATCAAGGTTCTGGCGTGGCCTAGCCAGTCTCCAGACCTAAACCCAATAGAGAATCTTTGGAGGGAGCTCAAACTCCATGTTTCTCAGTGACAGGCCAGAAACCTGACTGATCTAGAGAAGATCTGTGTGGAGGAGTGGGCCAAAATCCCTCCTGCAGTGTGTGCAAACCTGGTGAAAAACTACAGGAAACGTTTGACCTCTTTAATTGCAAACAAAGGCTACTGTGCCAAATATTAACATTGATTTTCTCAGGTGTTCAAATACTTATTTGCAGCTGTATCATACAAATAAATAGTTAAAAAATCATACATTGTGATTTCTGGATTTTTTTTTTTTAGATTATGTCTCTCACAGTGGACATGCACCTACGATGATAATTTCAGACCCCTCCATGATTACTAAGTGGGAGAACTTGCAAAATAGCAAGGTGTTCAAATACTTATTTTCCTCACTGTATATATAGGCGTGCATGTGTAGCCACTGCACAGTTACACTGCAGTGTTATATTTTGTTCTTCCTTCTCTTTCTTTAATATGAAATGCTGTTTGAATTTCCAAGATAGAAACGCTTTAATTCTTCCCCTGGCTCTGTTGTTCTGGCTCCATCTCTACCTCTAGCTCCCGCTGCTCCTCTTCCGACTCCATTGTGACTGATTACGCAAAGCGTGCATTTTTTTTGTTTTCATATTGGGGCTTCTGAGAAATGCATTGAGTTGCCTTAATTTATTTAGAGAGTAAATAAACTCATGAAACAGAGAAGTATCGTTAATGTTATCCATTGATTTCAACAATGTAACTGTATTCTAAATATCAACTATTTAAATTGTAACCGTAACGGAATACAGTTACTCATTATATGTATTCTGAATACGTAATGCCGGTACATGTATTCCGTTACTGCCCAACACTGAACACGACCTATTAAAGTACTAAGACATGAGAACAGTAGGCCTATAGCTAACATTCCCATTTGAATATTTATCGCAAGTCATTTCGTCATCGCAATATTAAACAATGTTATCGCACTGTGGCGAGCAGCGAGGCCGAGGGACCGTGAGGGCGGGACGAGGCGGCGTTCATCAGTGGGGATGAGCGCCAGCTGCGAGTCGCAGCGATCTCGGCCCTCGCGGAGGAGTGAGGGAGTATAAAGGAGGAGCGACGACAGTGAGGGACGAGAGAGGACCAGGCCTGGATTTTATGTTGTATTTTATTTACGTTTTGTTATGTGTTGCTGCAGTCGTCCGTGAGGGGCTGCAGCTTATTATTTTCATTTTGTGTTTGTGTGTAGGCGGCAGTCGACCGCGAGGGGCTGCCGCCGCCATTTTATTTTGTGTTTATTTTTTATTAAATACTTTGATTGTTCGCCGGTTCCCACCTCCTTCTTCCCGTACAAACAAACTTTACTACACGCACATCGCAGCATTTCCTCATATCGTGCAGCCCTAATGTGAACTGCTCGGGTTACGACTGTAACCCTTGTTCCCTGAGTAGGGAACGAGCACTGCGTCTGGTTCAGACACTTGGGGGATACTCCCTAAGCACTAGCGAATCTGAAGTCCGTATAGAAACTAGTCCAATCTGATTGGTCGTGCGTGATGACGTCATCGTGACGGCGTACCCGGAAGTATAAAGGGCGAGCCGGCGCATTGAAACGGCAGCTATTGCTCTGAAGCATGCGCTCCAGGCGTGCCGAGGTGTGGTGACGAGACGCAGTGCTCGTTCCCTACTCAGGGAACAAGGGTTACAGTCGTAACCCGAGCAGTTCCCTTTCGAGGGAACTCTCACTGCGTCTGGTTCAGACACTTGGGGAAAGAGTACCCACTAGCCCACACCGAGGGTAGCGCCTGCCCTAGTGTGAAACCGGAGACCGGGCACAACTAGGACTTGAGCACCCTAGCGCCAGCACCGTAGGGAGAACTTCTCCACTCCTTTTCCTTCCGTGCCCCAGCCAATGAAGGGAGGCGTCTGTTGAAACGGTTTCCCGGCAACAAGACGCTCCCAACACTGGCCCTGGGACCTTGCCGAGGGTAGTGCCTGCCCTAGTGTGAAGCCGGAGACCGGGCACAACTAGGACTAGGGAAACCCAAGCGCCTTCGGCGCCCCAGCCAATGAGGGAGACGTCTGTTGAAACGGTTTCCCGGCAACAGGACGCTCCCAACACTGACCCCTGGGACAGAAACCAAGGATTCTTCCATATATCTAGGGAACGAAGGCATCTGCGCGTTACCCTGATCATACGAAAGAGATTCCCTCTAGGGAAAACCTCTTGGTTTCCAACCACCACTGTCAAGGTCTCACGTGCAGCAGGTCAAAAGGTCTCACCTTGGACGCTGCTGTACTGAGCCCCAGCACTCAAAAGTGCTCCACAGTGAAGGTATCTTACTCCGCCGTCACGTGAGGCGGGGGATGTAATGCCTGAAGAACCAAGGAACTGACCAATCCTAAGTTCCCTGGTTCATCCGACTCCAATGGTCCGAAGGGGGCCTCAGCCATGGTTTGGTTTTCAGCCACCACCCCTTGGTTTTCAGCCACCACTGGAGGGGTCTCATGTGCAGCAGGCCAAAAGGTATAATGTTGGACGCTGCTGCCATGTGCCCCAGCACTCTCTGAAAGTGCTTCACAGTGATGCTGTGGCCTAGCCTTATTCGTGAGACCATCGCCAGTATGGTCTCGACTCGCGCGGGAGACAATTGTGCCCGCATCGTAGTCGAATCCCATACTATCCCTAGGAACGTAGTCCTCCGGGACGGCGTCAACACGCTCTTTGCTGTGTTGAGTCTCAGCCCCAAACGCTTTATATGGGCTAGAACGATATCTCGATGCCAAACTGCCATATCGTACAACTGGGTCAATATGAGCCAGTCGTCGATATAATTCAGTACACGGATGCCCTGGAGTCTCAATGGAGCCAGAGCTGCATCCATGCACTTTGTGAATGTGCGTGGGGAAAGAGCTAGACCGAAGGGAAGCACTCGATATTGGTACGCCTCGCCCCCGAAAGCGAACCTCAAGAACTTCCTATGACATGGAAGAATGGAGATATGGAAGTATGCGTCCTTTAGATCTATCGTGACGAACCAGTCCTCGAACTGGATCTGACTCACGATGATCGGAATCGTGAGCATTTTGAACCTGAACCTCCTCAGAGACCGATTCAAATACCTCAGATCAATAATCGGACGCAACCCTCCATCCTTCTTAGGAACAATAAAGTACCGGCTGTAGAACCCGGACTCCCTCTCCGGGGGAGGAACAAGCTCTATGGCTTCCTTCGCCAGCAAGGATTTTACTTCTAGTTCCATTACCCGAACCCGCTCTGGTACCACCGCGGTCCAGTTCAAACCCCTGAAACTTGGAGGAGGATGACCGAACTGCAGTCTGTAACCTTTCTCTACAGTACGCAGGACCCATGTAGAAATATTCGTAAGGCATTTCCATGCGCCGAGATAATCTACTAAGGGAACCAGCCTCTCGAGGCTGGCGTCGGGTGTTACACGAGCCTCGTTCCCAACCCCCTGAAGCGGATGACCGGCAGGAAGTAGTTGGGAACGATTCTCTGTGTGCGGACGCGCGAGCTGCCCAGCCGCAGGTCTTTCTAGAGGCGGCTGGAGCAGCATGTGTTTGCGGGAAATCGATGTGGCCTGAAGCGTCATAGACGGCGGGATTCCACATCGATTTACCCAGGGCGCTGCAGAAGAAATAACCTCGGTTGCTCTCATGCTGGGGGGACCGCCCAGCTGTAGCTAGGGCTTCTTCCCAGCAGCCTTCCGTGCCTGAAGCACGCTCCTTAGATCACCTCTAGGAGCGGAAGGCTGCTGGTGAGTCTGCTGGAGAGAGCACCGCCTCCGTTGCCAAGCTCCCGGAGAGAGCGCGCCTCCGTTGCCAAGCTCCCGGGGGAGGGGCTCTGGAGGCGACGCTCTCCCTCTGCAGCTGACGGTGGGAGGAGCTGGCTGACGGCTGGGGCTGCCCACTAGGGGTCGCCCTCCCAGGCTCCGAGCGGCGAGGGACGAACTGTCGAAAGGCCGCAGACTGGCTCTTCGCCTCCCGGTGCTTGGCGACCACTGCCTCGACCGCGTCACCAAACAGGCCAGAAGGCGAAATCGGGGAGTCTAAGAGGAAGGACTTGTCCTTCTCTTTCATCCCCGACAAATTTAGCCATAAATGTCTCTCCACTGTCACTCCACAGCACGAGCCGTCTCCTTGGTGACGCGGAGAGACAAGTCAGCAGCCTTCCGGAGCTCCAAAATATCCTCCGGAGAGGGTCCCTCGTCGAGCTCTTTAAGGAGGTCGGCCTGGTAGGCCTGCAGAATGGAAAGGGTGTGCAGGGACCCACCAGCCCGACCAGCCGCCATATATGCCTTGCCCACCAAGGATGAGGTGTCCCGACAGGGCTTGGTGGGCAATACCGGGGCTTTGAGGGATGATGCGGACTCGGGCGAAAGATAGCTCGCGAGAGCCTCCTCCACCCGAGGCATCGACCCATACCCTGCCTCGCGAGCCCCCAGGACATTAGCATAGTCCAAAACAGGGGGATTGGAAACCCGCGAGGAGAAGGGTCTCTTCCACGATCTACACACCTCGGTGTGTAGATCCGTGAAGAAAGGCAAGCCCCGGCGAGGCATTTGCACCCGGCGAGAGAGGAACCAGTCATCCAGCCTACTGGTTGGCTGGACCTCCGGCGCCTCTTGTGGCCAACTGATATTTAATTTGGCCACCGCACGGGTCAAAACCTCGATCAGCTCCTCCTGGGCGGGTGGATGAAGCACTAATAGGCTTTCTACTTCACCACCCGCCGCGATGCCACCCTCATCTGGTTCCTCAGAACCAGAGAGGATCAGCATCTGATCCTCCACCCCGGGGGAAAAAGCCACAGCGCGGGCTTCCACACGGGGAGGAAGATCATCGGCACTGTCAGAGGAGGATTGGGAAGGTGCCGCAGCAGTCCCAAAACCCTCTGACAAGTCCCGCTGTGAACCCCATGATCTGCGACGCAGCGCTGCCTCAACAGCCGCGGGTCCAGAACCATGCGGTTTACGAGGCTGGCCGCCCTCATCAAAAACGGCCAGCCGAAAAAGAAGCAGTCTGGGCTCCCTCGAGAGCCGCCCGAGCATGCTCCACACCCAAACACTGCACACAAAGCAGGTGTGCATCCGAGCCAGAGATGTAACGTGGGCACGGATGCACACACTGCCTGTAGTTCTCACTCATTTCTCTTTCTTTCTTTTTAAATTATTTTCTAAAAAGAACTTTCTCACACACACTTCTTGGACAGACAACAGTAAATAGGCAGACTTGTCACACAGAGCGCTATGCTGAAGAGCAATAACTGCCGTTTCAATGCGCCGGCTCGCCCTTTATACTTCCGGGTACGCCGTCACGATGACGTCATCATGCACGACCAATCAGATTGGACTAGTTTCTATACGGACTTCAGATTCGCTAGTGCTTAGGGAGTATCCCCCAAGTGTCTGAACCAGACGCAGTGAGAGTTCCCTCGAAAGGGAACTGAATCATTTGGTCAACAAATCATCTTCTAAACATGTTATACTATGTCAAAAACCCCTTTAAGACTAGTCGAAATCCTTGATGCAAGTTTTCAGATATCCTGGATTTAACCACTAAAGTGTTTGATAGAAGACTGACCCCCGGTTTCACAGACAAGGCTTAGCCTAGTCCCAGACTAAAATGCATTCAACCAGTAATGTTTTTGGTAATACTTTAGAATAATGGTCATTAGTTAACATTAGTTAATGCGTTAACTAACATGAACTAACCATGAGCAGTGCATTTGTTACTGTATTTGTTCATCTTTGTTAACGTTTGTTAATATAAATACAGCTGTTCATGGTTTGTTCATGTTAGTTCACAGTGCATTAACTAATGTTAACAAGATTTTAATAATGCATTAGTAAATGTTGAAATTAACATTAACAAAGATTAATACATGCTTTATAAGTGCAGTTCATTATTAGTTAATGTTACCTAATGTAGTTAACTAATGACCATTATTCTAAAGTGTTACCATGTTTTTTTCTAAGGCATGCTCAATATCCTAATCCTGGTTTAATCTAAGCCCTGTCGGTGAAACCAGGCATGTGTTTGCATTTGTGATACAAAGGCCTGAGTGTGTGAGCGAAGGGTAAGAAATTGATTAACTCTGAGCTGGCTGTCTTAACTCATCAGATGTCACTGTATGTCCGACAGATAATCTAAAGGAAGACTTGGATTCTTACATTCAGCAGCACCTGCAGAAGAAAGTGAAGCTGGTTCGTAATGAGCAGAGGGAGGGGCTGATCCGTGGAAGGATGATTGGGGCATCTCATGCTACAGGTTAGACTTTAAACCCCCACTCTTTCACCCTAGCTTTAGTCCATAAACTATTTTTTTTTGCATTGTAGGCTGTTCACACACTACACCAGGGATAGCCAATCCTGCTAAAGGAGGTTCAACGTCCAGCTGAGTTTAGCTCCAACACCTGCCTGGAAGAGCACTCCTTGATTAGCTGGTTCAGTTGTGTTTCAGTTGGGTTGGACGTTGGCCTTCCAGGAGCAGGATTGAGCACCACTGTACTACACAATTTGTGAATTAACATTTGTTTTTCTGTGAATTATTGAACAGTGTTGTTGTGAATTCTACCGTTTTAAACAAAAGTAGTGTTATCTACAGTGAAAATGATAGTGATAGTCTTGCATGTATCAGTTAGATTGGGGTGACAAATATAAATAAAGCAATAATGTTTTGCACCGTATTCCATTCCAAGCAATTGTGAGTTTATGAATAAATGGTTGTCATTGAGTTATAGCTGTATAATTTTGTAAGATATTAATAATTTTTCCATTTCCATTTAAGTCATAATGTATCGACCTTCTGTCCAAGCCTGTATCAAGCAAGAGTAGGCTACTATCTAAATTCTCTGATAATTCATAAATAGAACACCTGTAAGCTAAGCTTTTAAAAACTTGTAGTGTACACTAAAATCTCTGGGCTCTTGGTTTTTTGGACACCAATATTTTAACAATTCAGAAAAGATGAATACCTGTCTGGCAAAAAAGTCCATCTCTGAAAGTGCTGCGAGTTTGTACATGTGGAAATTTGAATATTTCAACATGTGCCAAGATCTAGTTTTCAGCAAAGGAGACAAAAGTCCATAATACTATAATTATTATCATTAATATTAAGATTACACTTTATTTTTACATTGTTATAGTGTGATTACTCATAAGTACTTAGTAGTAATTACAGGGAGTGCAGAATTATTAGGCAAGTTGTATTTTTGAGGATTCATTTTACAACATTAATAATTAAACAACAACCATGTTGTCAATGAACACAAAAAACTCATTAATATCAAAGCTGAATATTTTTGGAAGTGGTTTTTAGTTTGAGCTATTTTAGAGGGATATCTGTGTGTGCAGGTGACTATTACTGTGCATAATTATTAGGCAACTTAACAAAAAACAAATTTATACCCATTTCAATTATTTATTTTTACCAGTGAAACCAATATAACATCTCAACATTCACAAATATACATTTCTGACATTCAAAAACCAAACAAAAACAAATCAGTGACCAATATAGCCACCTTTCTTTGCAAGGACACTCAAAAGCCTGCCATCCATGGATTCTGTCAGTGTTTTGATCTGTTCACCATCAACATTGCGTGCAGCAGCAACCACAGCCTCCCAGACACTGTTCAGAGAGGTGTACTGTTTTCCCTCCTTGTAAATCGCACATTTGATGATGGACCACAGGTTCTCAATGGGGTTCAGATCAGGTGAACAAGGAGGCCATATCATTAGATTTTCTTCTTTTATACCCTTTCTTGCCAGCCACACTGTGGAGTACTTGGACGCGTGTGATGGAGCATTGTCCTGCATGAAAATCATGTTTTTCTTGAAGGATGCAGACTTCTTCCTGTACCACTGCTTGAAGAAGGTGTCTTCCAGAAACTGGCAGTAGGACTGGGAGTTGAGCTTGACTCCATCCTCAACCCGAAAAGGCCCCACAAGCTCATCTTTGATGATACCAGCCCAAACCAGTACTCCACCTCCACCTTGCTGGCGTCTGAGTCGGACTGGAGCTCTCTGCCCTTTACCAATCCAGCCACGGGCCCATCCATCTGGCCCATCAAGACTCACTCTCATTTCATCAGTCCATAAAACCTTAGAAAAATCAGTCTTGAGATATTTCTTGGCCCAGTCTTGACGTTTCAGCTTGTGTGTCTTGTTCAGTGGTGGTCGACTTTCTGCCTTTCTTACCTTGGCCATGTCTCTGAGTATTGCACACCTTGTGCTTTTGGGCACTCCAGTGATGTTGCAGCTCTGAAATATGGCCAAACTGGTGCCAAGTGGCATCTTGGCAGCTGCACGCTTGACTTTTCTCAGTTCACGGGCAGTTATTTTGCGCCTTGGTTTTTCCACACGCTTCTTGCGACCCTGTTGACTATTTTGAATGAAACGCTTGATTGTTCGATGATCACGCTTCAGAAGCTTGGCTATTTTAAGACTGCTGCATCCCTCTGCAATATATCTCACTATTTTTGACTTTTCTGAGCCTGTCAAGTCCTTCTTTTGACCCATTTTGCCAAAGGAAAGGAAGTTGCCTAATAATTATGCACACCTGATATAGGGTGTTGATGTCATTAGACCACACCCCTTCTCATTACAGAGATGCACATCACCTAATATGCTTAATTGGTAGTAGGCTTTCCAGCCTATACAGCTTGGAGTAAGACAACATGCATAACGAGGATGATGTGGTCAAAATACTCATTTGCCTAATAATTCTGCACTCCCTGTAGTATACTATATTGCCAAAAGTATTGGGACACCCCTCCAAATCATTGAATTCAGGTGTTCCCATCACTTCATGGCCACAGGTGTATAAAATCAAGCACCTAGGCATGCAGACTGCTTCTACAAACATTTGTGCAAGAATGGGTCACTCTCAGGAGCTCAGTGAATTCAAGAATGGTACTGTGATAGGTTGCCACCTGTGCAGTAAGTCCATTCATGAAATTTCTTCACTTCTAAATATTCAAACTTTTAGATTTTATAACAATGTGTAAGCAAAGTGTTTGGTGGAGGGGGGATGATGGTTTGAGGTTGTTTTTCAGGGGTTGGGCTTGGCCCCTTTCCCAGTAAAAGGAACTGTTGCTAACCTACTGGAATGATGGTCGAATACTCCTTAAACTGATGTTTCCATTAGCGTTTTATTTGTGACAATCATGTAGACACCGAAAGAGCTACTGCAAACACAAACACTGTATGACTCCCACACAATAACCAATGTCACAATACAATTACTAACTGAAAGACATTAAAAAACGTATTTACCTTTTAACCCTCAAGTGAGATGCACAAAAATACAAATGGGAAGAGAAACCGTCATGAACTGCAGGCTGCGTCCTTCATAAAAGCGTGCACACATACACAAAGCGGAAAGAAGGCGTGCTTTATACAACCATGTTGGTGCACGTTAAGGCCGTATCAAAATAAAAGTCCTTCAAAAAATAACTCTATACAAACAAATTCGATAGATATACTTTAAATCCCCTTTAACAAATTAGCTGTCATTTACACTCCCACCAAATCAAGAGTTCCAATAAACGAGTGATTTCAAAATGACACTTCAAACAACACAAACTATTGTAGAAAGAAGACAAAACAAACAAAGAAACAAAACAAAAACAAAGACGAAACAAAACTTCAGTAAGCCTCCAACAGCAAAACCAACTTCTGAATTGGACGTTCAATTATAGAAGGCTTACCAGGACATTTTCCCTTGTTTCCAAGGTTTTTATCACCAAGATGAACCCTAACTCTCCTTACAAGTCCATCTGAATCTATAGTTGTTCCTATGATCATACCCAACGACTAGTCGTGCCTAGGTAGATCCTTCAAAAAATGACTCAATACAAACAAAATCGATAGATACACTTTAAATCCCTGTAGTAAAGTTTGATCGTATGGGAAGAAGGGGGCGGGAACCGGCGAACATTCAACACATTTAATACAAAATAAAATGGTGTTGGTGCTACATACAAAAACCAAACGTAAATAAAACATAACACAAAATCCAGGCCTGGTCCTCTCTCGTCCTTCACTGTCGTCGCTCCTCCTTTATACTCCCTCACTCCTCCGTGAGACACGAGACGGCTGCAGCGCGCAGCTGGCGCCCATCCCCACTGATGAGCGCCACCTCATACCGCTCTCACGGTCCCTCGGCCTCACTGCCCGCCACAATCCTCTTTAACAAATTAGCTGTCATTTACAGGAACTCTTAATGCTTCAGCATACCAAGACATTTTTGGACAAATTCATGCTCCCAACTTTGTGGGAACAGTTTGGGGATGGCCCATTCCTGTTCCAACATGACTGCGCACCAGTGCACAAAGCAAGGTCCAAAAAGAAATGGATGAGTGTGCAGGCTAGTCAAGTTCCTCTACACCAAACTCAGAGTCCTGACCTCAACCCGATAGAGCAACTTTGGGATGATTTACAGCGGAGACTGCGAACCAGGCCTTCTCGTCCAACATCAGTGCCTGACCTCACAAATGCTCTTCTAGAAGAATGGTCAAAAATTCCCATAAACACACTCCTAAACCTTGTGCAAAGCCTTCCCAGAAGAGTTGAAGCTGTCATAGCTGCAAAGGGTGGGCCAACTCCATATGAAACCCTACAGATTAAGAATGGGATGTCATTAAAGTTCATGTGCATGTAAAGGCCAACATCCCAACTTTTTGTAATATAGTGTATTTATTGTGATTGGTTTTTTTTTTACATTTTAAACATAATAATATTGTATAATCAGATTGAATGGGTTCTATAAAAACATAATGTGGCCTGAGGCAACTGAAGTGGAGAGAGTTCAGGTTTTCATTCCTTTTTTGTCATTAGCTAAGTATATGCCTGGTTTGTGTGTATATAATGTTTTTGTTTTTTTGATTTGCTGTTTAGACTAGCTGCTTTTCAGATTTGTTTTTGAAGCGTGAACAAAGCTGTAGTTATCTTTTCAATTCTTCCATTATGATGTCTTCATCTGTCTGTCTTTCAGGTGAGGTGTTGGTGTTTCTGGACAGTCACTGTGAGGTGAATGAGGCATGGCTTCAGCCTCTGCTCACACCCATTAAAGAGAACAGAAAAACCGTGGTGTGTCCTGTCATCGACATCATCAGCGCAGATACACTAGTATACAGCCCCTCTCCTATCGTGCGGGGGGGATTCAACTGGGGCTTGCACTTTAAATGGGACCCAGTGCCCATGTCTGAACTTAACAGCCCCGATGGAGCCATCAGGTATTAACATTGTGTTACATTATGCTAGGATGCCTTTTAGCAAAACCTGCCATTTCAAAAGCATATTTTGTAATATTTTGATTTGTCCATTGAGTACTAAATAAAAAGAGAAAATAGCCAAATGAGATGAAGTAATAATAAAATAGTATTATTTTTAATAATTATTTGTAGTTTTGAGATGTAAAATACTTTGAAATGGGATGTAATTGTGGTCACACTGTGTAATACTGCATAACCTGTCCCTGAAGCTGCTGTCCATGGATGACAATGAGGGCCGACACTTTAACCCTGGGGTCATAGACTGTCCTGTTTAAAATCAATCTCTTCAGACAGAATTTGAACCATATAGTTGTCTGTTACTCCAAGCCCTTTTTCCACTTACATTCACAATACCAGTCAAATGTTTGGACACATCTACTTTTTTTTTTTTTTGTGCTGTCAAATCGATTAATCACATCCAAAATAAACGTGTAATAAATTGTGTTTACATACATATGTGTGTACTATGTATAATTGTTATGTATATATAAATACCAATCATACATGTATATATTTAAGAAATATTTGCAAGTATATACTATATATATCATTTATATTATGTACAAATATAAATATTTTATATATAAATTAGTGGTGGGCCATTATCAGCGTTAACGTGCTGCGTTAACGCGAGACTCTTAACGGGCGATAAAAAAAATATTGCCGTTAATCTATTCTCAAAGTTGGGTTGGGAGCTGAGTCTATACTACGCAAGCTATGATGACTTTCACCTTGATATTTTAGCGTGGATGTACACCTAGCCAAATTGCACTGCAGGGGGCGAGAGAACGAGTCTTAGAACCTGTGTGTATGCCTACTAGTGTTGTTAAAAATATATTTCGCTATGTATTGATACTGAAATATCTGAAACGATACAATACTCATTTTCTACAGTATCGATATCAGCTGCACTCTCCTCTCCGACCGACAGCGAGTGACACTCACCTGCCTCCTCTCATTCAGTCAGTTTAATCCTCTGAACATTGCGAACGGGTGTTCTGCTGAACTTTTGTTAGTATTGGTGTGACCGGTCTGAATTTTGCGCGGAGTTGCACATAACGTTAATTCTACTAATTCCCGCAGATTTCGCGCTCGCATCTGAAGCGCACACACACATACCGTAATAAAGCCGCCTCTGACATAAAAGTGCAAAAATGAGCTCCTTTTTCCATCTTATTAATGGTCAAATACACTCAAAAATGTCTCAATGCCCATCTTGGTGAGTTTTAACGTAAACACAGTCGTAACCAGCTCACAGGAACAGTGTTTGGATATGCGTGCGTCAGGTCTTAAAGGGACAGAAGTTATTTATTATTCAAACTACAAAAAGACAAACAATCACTTACGAGCACACATATTCTGAATGCCTTCGGCAGAATTCAAATGAGCCATTTCAATCTAGATTAATCTAGATTAATTTTGGAATTATTAGAAAATTAGAAAAAATTAATCTATGCCCACCACTAATATAAATACTGTATAACCATTTTTTCTTAAATGCATACATGCATGTGTGTGTATATTTATATATACATGTGTACTGTGTATTTTATATATATATATATATATAATATACAGTACACATGTATCACGTAAACACCAATTTTTATTTTGGATGCAATTAATCACGATTAATCGATTTGACAGCATTATTTTTTATTACTATTTTGATAATTATAGGACTTATGTAGTGACCAAAATATTATATAAATCAAGACTCCCAACTCTTTAATTTTACAAAAGAAAGTTGTAAAAAGAAACTTGTGCATAGGTACAATTTATATTTGTCTAGCATTTTAAAGTCATGTGAAACAAATCCAGTCCAGTTTGTCCACACATTTGCTGGTAGTGCACTCAAGCCCTCTGTGATGCACTGAGACATGACTCCAGTCATGTTTCTCTACAGGTCTCCCACAATGGCAGGTGGACTGTTCGCCATGGACAGGAATTATTTTTATGAGCTTGGCCAGTACGACCGTGGCATGGACATATGGGGTGGAGAGAACTTGGAAATCTCTTTTCGGGTAAATGGCTTGCGCATACTTTAAGATACATTGTTTGGTCTTTCCCCCCCATTTAGACCAGTGTATCCCAAATGGGGGGTTTACGAACCCATCGGGGTTCATGACTGCAGGAGTTGATGAAAAGCTAATAATTAAATTTAATGTAACAATAAAATAAACAAATTAGGCTGCACAATTAATTCAATTGAAACTGAAATAGTGATCTTATCAAAGTACAAATATATCAAATCAAAGGCTGAAATTTAATTAAGGAAGTATATAGTCTGCTGCACTGCATGTTTCAGAGTGATGAGTGTCATTTATTTATTTACTTTCACATAATTTCCAACATTTTTGTGGACAAGTTTACAAGTATTAAGATTTGAAGACATGCATATTTGTATTATAACTTGTAGTGTTAGTTTAGTTCTTGTAAAGAGTGAACAAACAGATGGACAAACTGCATTTCGTTGCCTTGTACCTGTACTTGTGTAATGACAATAGAGTTGAATCTAATCAAATCTAATGTATATTTTATCCTATCTGTTTAACTGCATGTAAAGTTATACTTACTTGGTTTAAATTATTTTTCCTCATCAGATTTGGATGTGTGGAGGCCAGTTACTAATCGTTCCCTGCTCCAGGGTGGGGCATATCTTCCGCAAGCGCCGACCCTACGGGTCACCTGGAGGTCAGGATACAATGGCCCACAATTCCCTGCGTCTGGCCCATGTCTGGATGGATGACTATAAGGTGGAGATCAATAGCATAATACTATAATAATAATATTTTAAACCAGGGATGGGCAAACTCGGCCCTGGAGGGCCACAGTCCAGCAGAGTTTAGCTCCAACCCTGATAAAACTCACCTGCCTATAGCCTTCTAGTAATCCTGAAGACATTGATTAGCTATTTCAGGTGGGTTTGATTAGGGTTGGAGCTAAACTCTGCAGGACAGTGGCCCTCCAGGACCAAGTTTGCACATGCCTGCAGTTTACACCATTCTATCTTTTTGCTATTCTAGAAAGATTGTATAGAGAGATTGTGTTGTGATATGAGAAATATGGAAGTAGAACCAGCATGTAGGTGATCAGTTCCCTGGATGAGCGGCATTGAGTGGTCATGAGTGGCGAATAAGTGCTCATAATTCAGAAATATATGAATACTGAATGCTGTGATTAACCAATCAGAATACAGTATTTCATAGAGCCGCGTAGTAAAGTTATGCTGAGTTCACACTGCCCGATTTTAGGCCCGATCGACTTCATTCGCTGACAGGTTTTGCGTAATCGGCAACAAATTCCTGAAATTATAGACAAATCACGCAGTGTGAATTTTCAAAGACATGATCTGAGAATCACAACAAGTCGCCAATGCCCGTGAGATATTTGGCATGCTAAATATCTGGACCTGTCGGCAATTCAAAATCCTGCTGTGTGAAATGTGTTCTGACTGAAAATTACGTTGGCGATGACCTACAGCAGGAAGTTCGGGGAGGAGTTATAGACCAGAATATTAGTATTTAAATAATGTATTTACATTTATATCAAACAGGAAAAAAAGCATAAACATTGGCTTGACCAGCTGCAACAGCAGCACATTGCAAAATTATTTATTTACTGCCAACTCTCTTTGCAAAACACAATCCTTGCTCCCTGTGTCTCCCCAACCATTTCTTTCTCTATACATTTTTTTTATTTCCTTTTCGCTGCCAGTTCAATTCAATTCAATTCAAATTTATTTGTATAGCACTTTTCACAATACACATTGTTTCAAAGCAGCTTTACAGAAAGTGCATTTCATAAATGTACAGTAAAAATGTTAGAAAGACAATGTTAAAGAAAAATGTTCGAAAAAGTTAATCAATCGTGTATTAATTTAGGCCATAACAACGCTGGCGTTGAGTCGTCTCTTCACAGGCGTGGAGTCGTCTCATCACAGGTGTTGGGGCATCCGAAGTCTCCATGAGAGGCTGGATACAAACTGGAGCTGACAAACTATTTACCTCGGGACTAATGTCCCGAGATAACAACAGAAAAGCAGATGGGAATTAATTAGCATAGCTGCTGTTCAGAATATTATATTAATGCTTTTGATCCGATTTAACTGTAGTATAAAAGGTAATTATAATGTGAATGCTTGGCTAAAGAGATGCGTCTTTAATCTAGTTTTAAACTGGGACAGCGAGTCTGAACCTCGAACAATATCAGGAAGACTATTCCAGAGTTTAGGAGCTAAATGTGAAAATGCCCTCCCTCCTTTAGTGGACTTAGATATCCTAGGAATGACCAGAAGCCTAGAGTTTAGTGACCTTAAAGAGCGCGATGGGTTGTAGGGCGATAGAAGATCCGTTAGATACACTGGAGCTAAACCATTTAGGGCTTTATAGGTCAGTAGCAGTACTTTGTAATTGATACGGAACTTAATAGGTAACCAGTGTAGAGATGATAAAATTGGTGTTATATGATCATATTTTCTTGACCTAGTAAGAACTCTAGCAGCTGCGTTTTGGACTAACTGTAGTTTGTTTATTGAGGATGCAGGACAACCAGCTAATAAAGCATTACAGTAATCTAATCTCGAGGTCATGAATGCATGAACTAACTTTTCTGCATCAGAAATAGATAGCATGTTACGTAGCTTAGCAATGTTTCTAAGGTGGAAAAATGCCGTTCTTGTAACATATGAAATATGATTTTCGAATGTCAGGTTGCGGTCTAGTATAACACCTAGGTCTTTTACTGTAGTGGATAAAGTGACAGGACATCCTTCCAAGGTAAAGTTGTATTGTGAGAGGTTTTGTGGGCAGTTTTTTTGGACCAATAAGTAATGCCTCCGTTTTATCTGAATTTAATAGCAGAAAATTACACGTCATCCAGTATTTAATATTTTCAACACACGCTGTCAGTTTAGATAATTTAGCGTTTTCATCCGGTCGTGATGAAATATATAATTGAGTGTCATTAGCATAACAGTGGAAATGAATTCCATGTTTTCTTATAATATTACCAAGTGGCAGCATATATATTGAGAATAGCAGAGGCCCTAACACGGATCCTTGCGGCACCCCATAGTCTACTGACGTCATCTTTGATTTTTCCCCATTTAGACAGACAAAATGGTAGCGGTCTGATAAGTACGATCTAAACCAGTTTAATGCCTGTCCCTGAACACCAGTATAATTTTGAAGTCGATCTAAGAGTATTTTATGATCTATAGTATCGATTTTAACGAGCGCAGTTTCTGTGCTATGATGCGGCCTGAATCCTGATTGGAATTTTTCATAGATATCATTTTCTTGCAAGAAAGAGCACAATTGAGCGGACACAACTTTTTCTAGTATTTTAGACATAAATGGAAGATTTCAAATTGGTCTGTAATTTGCTAGGTTATTATGATCTAATTGTGGCTTCTTAATGAGAGGTTTTATGACTGCCAACTTGAATATTCTTGGAACATGACCTAAAGATAAAGACAAGTTAATAATATTGAGAAGAGGCTCTTCCACTACAGGTAACAACTTTCAGTAGTTTAGTGGGTATTGGATCTAATAAACATGTTGTAGGTTTAGATGCAATGATAAGTGTAGTAGTTCTTGAGGGGCGATAATTGCGGTTGAATCATAAGACATCATTAAAGATTGTACATTTACAATTTTGTTTCTGATGCTTTCTATTTTCTCAGTGAAGAAATTCATAAAATCATTACTACTAAACTGTAACGGAATATTTTGCTCAGGCGATGCTTGTTTATTTGTTAGTCTAGCCACGGTGTTAAATAAAAACCTTGGGTTATTTTGATTATTTTCTATTAGTTTGCGTAGATGCTCAGCCCTGGCTGCTTTTAGGGCCTTTTTATAACGTGACATACTATCTTTCCACGCGATTCTAAAGACCTCTAAATTAGTTTGTTTCCATTTACGCTCTAAATTACGAGTGTCTCTCTTGATAACGTGTAGCACTGTTGTGCCACGGTACTTTAGTTTTCTCTCTAACCTTTTTTAATCTAATTGGTGCAACAATTTCTAATGTGCTAGATAAAATGGTGCTCATACTGCTAGTCATTTCCTCTAGTTCATCTGTTTGTTTGGGTTCACTGAGCAGCTGAGACAGATCAGGTAAGCTATTTGAGAATCTATCTATAGTGGTTGGAATGATTGTTCTGCCTGGTCGATAACGTGGCGCAACATGACAGATTTCAGCAGTATGCAAGTTACCATGTAATGGTCAGTGACATCATCACTTTGCGGTATAATATCTATATCGGTTGGGTTGGTTCCATGTGATCTAGTGTGTGATTAAGACGATGAGTGGGACCAGTGACGTTTTGCTAATAATGCATCCCTAATGCATCATTTGTGTTATCTACGTGTATGTTAAAATCTCCAACAATTAATGCTTTATCGACGTTGACCAATAGATCTGAGAGAAAGTCTGCAAACTCTTTTAAGAAATCAGCATAGGGCCCTGGAGGTCTATACACAGTAGCCAAGGCTAGAGATAATACGGATTTCTTTTTTACATCTAAGAGCGTAACATTTAGCACTAGTACTACAAACGAATTAAACCTGTGACCTGTTTTCTGAGTAACATTAAGAATATCTCTATAGATTGTTGCAACACCGCCGCCACGACCAATCAGACGGGGCTCATGCTTATAACAGTATCCTGGCGGAGTAGACTCATT
Organism: Romanogobio albipinnatus; assembly: GCA_023566225.1. Taxonomy (NCBI): domain Eukaryota; kingdom Metazoa; phylum Chordata; class Actinopteri; order Cypriniformes; family Gobionidae; genus Romanogobio; species Romanogobio albipinnatus. The sequence goes on along the minus strand of CM042260.1, from coordinate 12,102,081 downwards.
TAGACTGAAATAATCATTTGGCTTAAGCCAGGTTTCAGTAAGGCAAAGTACATCGAAACTATTATCTGTGACCATTTCATTTACAATAACCGCCTTAGGTGTGAGCGATCTAATATTTAGAAGACCTAGTTTTAGAAATTGTTTTTGTTCACTAATATTGAGATTTTCTAGTTTAATCACAGTTAGATTTTTCCTAGATCCTACAGTAGATTTAATGTTTGACCTCACTAAACGAGGAATAGACACAGTTTCTATATAATGTTCTACATTGGTACTTATGTCAATTAAGTTAGGACAGCAAAGACTGTGATCTGGACTTTGACTTACTAGTCATATGGTGGTGTGTAACGCCCTGGAGATGTTGTCCGACAGAAGAGCCGCTCCGATTCTGCTGGGGTGAAGGCCATCAGGACGGAAGAGCCTAGGTCGCTCCCAGAACAGATTCCAATTATTTACAAAGAGCAGCTTCTGTTCATTACACCATGATCATTTAGAGCAAATAATCTACTGAACTTTTCATCTCCTAGTCGGTACGTGGGAAGGGGTCCAGACACGATGATCGTTGCTTCAGGCGATGTTCTTGTAGTCCTTCTTCAGAACCTCCGGTCAGCGCACCGACAACAGCGCACAGCGCAGTGCCAGTCACCGGATCACAAGCTTTTTGCAGGCTATCATTTTTAATAACAATTCCAGTTTTACGCAAGAACTCCAGACACACTCATGCGTGATCTTACGTTATTTCCTTATCATTCCTTATTGCGTGTTTGGTTGTGAAATGTTGTTTGCGGACAAAGATGTTGCAGGGTAAATCCATCATGCAGTGATCTGAATGCTACCCCAGTGTTTTGTTTTTGTTTTCTAATTGTAATGTTTTCATGTGCACTTGAAGAGGATTTATTAAGACTCAATTGAATCTAGAGTAAAATATTTTTATAAGTTTTATTTGGCTTTCTTGACCGTTTTTTCCCCCTTTTTGCCTCAATTTTCCATCTGGAGGATTTGACTCGGTTACACTTTATTTTAATGGTCCACTTTAGGCATTGTACTTACAATAAGTAATTTGTCAACAACATATCAAATAACTTTCATTAGAGTATTAGTAGACTGCTGTAGACTGTTAGGTTAGGATTAGGTGTTTGAGGAGTTTGGGTTAGTAGAATAAGTTGACTTGTAGTTGCAAAGTTACTCAGTTAGTAGAATGTCTGTTGGGAGACCATCAAAAACAAACAAGTTCTAGCAAATATTAAGCAGACAGTTCACTAATACTCTGAGAGTTAATTGACAGTATGCAAATTATAAAAGATAGAAAATAGATTTTTTTTAAGCTTCACATTATGATTCCATCCTATCAGAGAGAATTAAACATGTTTAATATTTTGAGCCAATTTTAGAACACATTGTTTGTTTTTATTTGTCATGCATCGCCTAGAAACATTTCTGTACGAGTTGTTTAGTGTATGATGGCCCAGTGTATCTCTGTAACAATTTACAAAATCGACAGTTGCATGATGCCTAGTGTTTTATAAAAGTCGCGTGGTGTATTCCAGCCTTAACTTTGGTTTTTGCACATGATCTCTTTTAGAGTACAGAGTTTGACCTCATCCTAAAAACAGATGAGGCTTTTTGCTTTACAAAAAAAATCAGCATGTCCACCCTGACCCTGATTCTTTAAGGTCACTCAATAAATTGATTGTTTTGTGTCGGGTTAGACATTGACAGCTGTGGTGCTGAAAGTTGTTAATCGCTGTTTGGAAACCATAGCACACGTGCAGCATGGTTCAATACACTCCTGGGCAACACAAATTAGGCCAAGCCAAACATAGCAAAATATTTAGTGGTTACAAATCACTGGTCAGGAAATTAGCAAGAATTACTCAAATACTGTAGATAAAGTAAATTAGCATGGAATAGCCTTCCCACTTGTTTTCTTTAAATGTTTAAGCTGTGTGGGTGTTTGTTTGCAGACAGCTTTTTACAGGAAGATGAGTCAGTGTTCCACTCAATGTTAATGGCTTCCAACAGTTCATGAGTAGTTGGAAAATGTCGGCCAGTTCCTTTGAGTTTAATGTGAGACCAAATATTCACTATAGGGTTCAAATCTGGACTCTGACCAGGCCAAAACATGAGTCTGATGGACTCACTTCTTGGTTGTTTTTGCATTTTGGGCAGGGGCATCTTGTTGAAAAATAACATCTGATCATTCCTCTATGGATAACAACTTTTAATTTGTGGTAAGAAAGCCATTTTGCAATATTCTCCTGTAGCTCACCAATACCAGCAGCTAAAAACCACTGTGCCTCCCCACACAATGACACCTCCTTCTCCATGCTTCTCTGTGGCATTTATTGCATTTATTATTATATTTCTCAGCAGATTTTCGAGGACATCACTTTGGAACATCATGCAACTCGTGTTTCATTGTAGTTCATCACTCCACACACAGCTTCCCATATTCTGCCAAGAACTTATTTCTGTCTTTGTTGTTTTTCTGAGGCAGCAATGGCGTTTTAATTGGTGTAAATTTTGCCAATTTCCAGACCAATAATTTGTGGTTTAGTTTAATTCATTTAATCAGTGTTTAGCCATTTTGGGCTTGGCCCATTTTATAATTTTTTCCCCCCCAGGAGTGTGCATGATGGAGATGTGTGAAATTCTTCATGTGTGTCTAAATTGTTCAGCGGCGCCTGTCGTGCAGAACTTCAAAGGCTCATAATAATTTGCTCCTCGTCTAAGAGATAATTGACCCAGTTAGAGGAGAGCGTAATTACCTGTGTCAGACACATTAAAGCTCCACTTCAGCCAGTTATTCTCAAGATCCTGCTCTACAGTGTCAGCACATTCTCAGCAATATTTGTTTAGTCTTTTTGCAAAAACAATTTTCTCGCTTCAGTAATGTGTAAAAAGTTAAAAAAGTTCCAGCTAATGTGTTTTTTTTTTTAATTGTTTTTTTTTATGCAGTTCTGATGTCTGGTGCTTGATTATAAATAACATTAGGGTATTATTTAAAACTTCAGTTCTCAACAGTAATACATTTGTAAAAATAGATTTTTGTTTATTTTACAACAGTTACACCGTGTCAGTTTTTTACTAAGATCATGGCATTGTATTCTTGAACAACTGTATGTACTAATGATACGTGATGGAGAGAAAGACGGCAGTGATTTAGATCTGGGTTTTGTGAGAGCACTGCCGGGGGTGTGTGAGTTTATGAAAAACGAATAAATAAGTAAATCATAACAAAATGCTCAATTAAATTAATAAATAATTTTAAATTAATGACAATAAATACATATTTTATGTGTTTACCTGCATGAACAGTAAACATGTGACAGTTTTATTAAATTAATGAAATATTAAAGGGGACCTATTATGCCGGTTATCCTTTTCTTTAGTGTGTAATGTAGATGTTTGTTCATGTGAACAATCTGCAATGTTACAAAGCACAAAGTCTGCGCCAAAGGGTGTTAATCTCTCCAAAAGAAAACGCTGTGCTGTTTATAGCACCGGGAGCTCAAGGGCCGTTACATTTCCGACACGTTTCAAACAGTAGACCAATCACAACAGACTGGGGCCAGCTGACCAATCAGAGCAGACTGGGCTTTTCAGAAGGTGGGTTTTAAAAAAGCCAAAACTAATGTTCAGACAGAGGGTGAAAACGACTGGGATTTATAATATTTTTTAGAAACATAATATTATTTAGAAACATTGTTTTGGACACTGAAAACTTATCTGAAGTGCGGTGCTAGAAAAACAAGATGCATGTCTGGATTCATTCACAATCTTTAATACTGTGGCTTTCTAACATATTTGCAGGATAACTTGAATGGGGGTTCACTGTTCGCTCTTGTATTTAAAAGTGGTTGTCACTCTTAACTTTGCAGTGTGGATGTGGCCATTTTGATGTTTCCTCTTATGTCATTCTTATATGTGGCCATAAAACACCTCAGAATGGATTCATGGATTTACATGAGTTACTTTCTCAATGCATTGGTGTGTCTCAAGTATTCAACCAGTGTGTAGGGCCACAATTTTATCCTTTGCGCTTCACCCACTCTGAAGTATGCAGGGGCTTTAATACTTGCTTGAGTATGGAATTGACCGCAACAGTCAACGTAAACGCACCTTTTTACATTTACATTTATGCATTTGGCAGATGCTTTTATCCAAAGCGACTTACATTGCATTCAAGGTACACATTTTACATTTTGTCAGTTCTTGCTTTCCCTGGGAATTGAACCCATGACCTTGGCGTTGCTAGCGCCACGCTCTACTGTTTGAGCTACACCACCTTTTTACCTTTGCGAGAATGTTTTGCCTTGCATATGGTCTTCAGTAAATTTGACAATTGAATATTTATATTGCAAATGTGTGTGTCCATCAGGAGCAGTACTTTGCTTTGCGCCCTGAGCTGATGAATCGTGACTATGGGGACATCACCGAGCGGGTCGCTATCCGGAAGCGGCTGCAGTGTCACACCTTTAAATGGTACCTGGACAATATCTATCCTGAAATGCAGGTTTCCTCCCCACACAAGCCCCAGCAGCCTGTCTTCATCAACAAAGGTTTGAAGAGACCCAAAGTCCTGCAGCGGGGTCGGGTAAGACCTAATGTTGACCCTTATGTTTACAGTATCTTGTGTAAATGACTGCATGAATGTGTTTGTTGTTTTTAGGTTCGACTCTCACAACACATACTTTATTTTTCTATTGAGTGTCATTTTAATTAAATAAAATATATGTTGAATATACACTGATGAGCCAAACTTTATAACCACTCATAAGTGAAGTGAAGTGATTAGTGTTCATGACTAGAGTTTTGGTTGTAGTAAATATGTTGGATGCAGCAGAAATTGGCAAGAGTATAGACCTGAGAGACTTTGGCAAGGGCCAAATTGTGGTAAGGCGACTGTGTCAGAGCATCTCTGGGAGGGCAAGCCTTGTGGGATGCCTCCTGGTCAGCAGTGGTCAAAACCTATGGACAGTGGTATGAGGAGAGACAAAACACAAATCGGAGACAGGGGTTTGGGCATCCAAGGCTCATTGACGCACAAGGGCAATGAAGGCTATCCTGTCTGATCTGACCGCTAAAAGGTCTATTGTGCCACAAGTCACCAGAAAATTTTATTGAAAGTTATTGGAGGAATGTGTAACAACATTTGGGGCTGCGTAGCCGCAGTCTGGTCAAAGTGCCCATGATGAGCCGTGTACATGTGTGCCATTTACTGTACCCGGCTGTCCACGTGATGTAAAGGAAAATGGGACTCTGAAAATGGGAAATGATGGCAACAGGATTCACCGTGGTATGACAACACGTAATGGTGGTGGCATGGAGGGAGTTTGATGCTATGGGCAACGTTCTGCTGGGATTCTCTGGGTCCGGCCATTCATGTGGACCTCATTTTGACACATGCCACCAACCTAAATGTCAGGCTTCATTGCAATATGGTATTCCCTGATGGCAGTGACTTCTTTCAGCAGGATAATGCTCCCTGACAAACTGCACACATTGTTCAGGACTGGTTTGGGAAACATATTGAAGAGTTCAAGGTGTTGCCCTGGCCTACAAATTCCTCAGATCTCAATCTGATTGAGCATCTGTGGGATGTGCTGGAACATTTCAGATCCATGGTGGATCCACCTCGCAACCTTCAGGACTTGAAGGATCTGCTGGCGTCTTGGTGACAGATAATCCAGATAATAATAGAGTATTTGCACACCTTCAAGGCAAGGCAAGGCAAGGCAAGTTTAATTGTATATCACATTTCATACACAGTGGCAATTCAAAGTGCTTTACACAGAAAAGAAGTTAAAATATTTGTAAGTGAATAAAATAAAAATATATATAGTATAACCGTTATAATAGGAATGAAAAGAAATAAGAAATAATGAACAAAAATAATAAAAAAGTATAAAAATATAACAGGGTTAAATTGAAACAAATAAAGTGCAAGCAGTTCCGACAAAGCACAGAGCTCATTCAGTAAAAGCATAAGATAAGGTGCAACCAGTCGGACGTACAGTAGCACAGTGCTCATTCAGTAAAAGCACAGCTGAACAGATGTGTTTTGTGTCTGGATTTGAAAGTGGCTACTGTTGGAGCACATCTGATCTGTTCAGGAAGCTGGTTCCAGCTACGGATGGCATATTAGCTAAAAGCAGACTCTCCTTGCTTTGAGTGAACCCTTGGTATTTCTAATTGACTTGATCCTGATGATCTGAGTGATCTGTTGGGTTTGTACTTAATCAGCATATCTGCAATGTATTTAGGTCCTAGGTCATTGAGTGATTTATATACAAGTAATAGTGCTTTAAAATCGATCCTAAATGTAACTGGAAGCCAGTGTAAAGACCTGAGGACTGGTGTGATATGGTCATATTTTCTGGTTCTGCTCAGAATCCTGGCAGCAGCGTTCTGTATGAGCTGCAGCTGTCTAATGGTCTTTTTGGGAAGGCCGGTGAGAAGAAAATTACAATAGTCCACCCTACTGGTGATAAAAGCATGAACGAGTTTCTCTAAGTCTTGCCTGGAAACAAAGCATCTAATTCTTGCAATATTTTTGAGATGATAGTAGGCTGATTTAGTTATTGCTTTGATATGACGACTGAAACTCAGGTCTGACTCCAAAATCACACCAAGATTCCTAACTTGATTTTTTGTTATTAGACCTTTAGCTTCAAGATATGCGTTCACCTTGAGAATTTCATCTTTGTTTCCAAATGTAGTGATTTCAGTTGTGTCTTTGTTTAACTGAAGAAAGTTTTGGCACATCCAACTGTTAACTTCATCAATGCATTTACATAGAGAGTCAATGGGGCTGTAGTCATTAGGTGATAGGGCTAAGTAGATCTGGGTGTCGTCAGCATAGCTGTGGTAAGCCATTTCGTTATTTTTCATTATTTGGCTGAGTGGCAGCATATACAGGTTGAATAGGAGTTGTGCAAGAATTGACCCTTGTGGGACTCCGCATGTCATGGATGTCCACTCAGACTTATGGTCACCTATACTCACATAATAACCTCTCCCTTCTAAATATAACCTGAACCATTTGAGGACCATTCCAGAAAGCCCAACCCAATTTCTAGCCTGTCAAGAAGTATGTTGTGGTCAACAGTGTCGATTGCAGCACTGAGGTCGAGTAGTACCAAAATTGATGTTTTGCCTGTATCTGTATTGAGGCGAATATCATTTATTATCTTTATGAGCGCTGTCTCTTTGCTGTGATGCGGTCTCGGGGTCTAGTGGAGTCCATGCCTCGGCAGGTTGGTGCTGTTTTGTCAGCACACAGAGGACCAACATCTTTTTGGCATATTCTTTTTTGTTCATAATGTTTTGGCTCATTGGTGTGTATCTACAATGTTTCTGTTTTTAGGTTTGACTCTCAAAGCATAGACACACTATTGAGTGTCATTATAATCTCTCCATTAAGATTACATACTGTATTTTACGTGAATAAAGAGCAGAGACGTATTAACTGAACTGACAGCTCTCTGTATAAACAGCAGAGGGCAGTAGAGCAGCTCTTCAACAATACGGAGTCAGACGACTCATTAAGTGCTGATGTTTTGCATTATTTTTGCTATGTAAGAGAATATTTAGAAAATTATCTGATTTCTGTTTTTGTAGGTTTGTAGTTCACCATAAACTGTTTTGATGTTCATCTTAAAAATATATATATTTTTTATGTTCTGTTCTCTCTCAGCTGCGTAATCTGCTGGCTGATAAGTGTCTGGTGGCACAGGGACGTCCCAGTCAGAAGGGTGGTGCTGTGGTGGTGAGAGACTGTGACCCACAGGACCCTGAGCAGGTCAGGTCATCAAACTGCTGTCATTGTGATAATTATTAGCGGCTATGACGTGAATTGTGCTGATTCATTTTTTTATTTTATTTTTTTTAGCTCTGGTGAACTTTTGGGCTGCTCATTTATGTCATATATCAGTATTCATTGTTGACTCCTACTTAACACACTACTGTTCAAAATTGAAGATTTTATTTGAAAGAAATTAAAGTTTCCAATAAATGCTGTTCTTTCGAACTTTTCTGTTTTTTTTTTTCTTGTCCACAAAATTATTACGCAGCACAACTGTTTTCCGCATTGATGATAATAAATGTTTCTTAAGCACCAAATCATATTAAAATTATTTCTGAAGGATCATTTGTGAACCTGGACCACAAAACCAGTCATAAGTCACACGGGTATATTTATGGCAATGGCCAACAATACATTGTATAGGTCAAAATTATCGGTTTTTCTTTTATGGCAAAAATCATTACGATATTAAGTAAAGATCATGTTCCATGAAGTTATTTGGTAAATGTCCTACTGTAAATATATCAAACATGTATTATTAGTATTAATATGCATTGCTAAGGACTTTATTTGGACAACTTTAAAGGTGATTTTCTGAATATTTAGATTTTTTTGCACGCTCAGATTCCAGATTTTCAAATAGTTGTATCTCGGCCAAATATTGTCCTAACAAACCGTACATCAATGGAAAGATTATTTATTCAGCTTTCAGATGATGTATGAATCTCAATAAAAAAACAAAAAAAAAACCTTATGACTGGTTTTGTGGTCCAGGGTCACATATGACACTGAAGACACTGACACTGTTGAAATGATGCTGAAAATTCAGCTTTGTCATCAAAGAAATAAATTGCATATATTATTTATATATACTAGGGCTGTCAGTAGATTACATTTTTTTTATCACGATTAATCGCACACTTAACATGAAATTAATCGTACGCCATTTATCTCATTAAACACATTCATTTTGTCATCATTTTCTGTATTTCCATTAGATTGAAGGGTGATTCTCACAAAACTGTATCATGGACTCCAAAATGACACCAAATAACCAAATGGAGTTCATATAATTCTATTATATAATACATTTATACACACCTGAGCACCCATTAAAAAAAACTGAATTCACAGTGTATAGGTATGTGTACAGAGCAACAACAACGAGATTGTTTTCATTTTAGACGAGTCAAGCTGCGATGCCGAACAGGACCACACGGAGATGCCAAAAAACTCCTAAATCAATTGCTTTGACGGCATAAACCTACGATTACAAAACACAACAACGTACACATGACAAATCAAACATCCTTCCTGATTGTATTTGGAAACAATGTGAATGGACTGAAATGTGTCTGTACATGAATTCAGCGTGAGATCAGTGATCTGTACGACTCCTGTACGTCACCAAAATTGCGCTCTTCAGAAACAATCGCAGAATACGACAGAGCTTGTTTTAAAGTAAAGCACACACTGAAATGAATAATTCACTTAAACGCGATGTGAGTCTATTCTCTCTGATATGTCTGATGTAATCAGCCTGGCCTTCTTTACACTCACCTAAAGGATTATTAGGAACACCATACTAATACTGTGTTTGACCCCCTTTCACCTTCAGAACTGCCTTAATTCTACGTGGCATTGATTCAACAAGGTGCTGAAAGCATTCTTTAGAAATGTTGGCCCATATTTATAGGATAGCATCTTGCAGTTGATGGAGATTTGTGGGATGCACATCCAGGGCACGAAGCTCCCGTTCCACCACATCCCAAAGATGCTCTATTGGGTTGAGATCTGGTGACTGTGGGGGCCATTTTAGTACAGTGAACTCATTGTCATGTTCAAGAAACCAATTTGAAATGATTCGAGCTTTGTGACATGGTGCATTATCCTGCTGGAAGTAGCCATCAGAGGATGGGTACATGGTGGTCATAAAGGGATGGACATGGTCAGAAACAATGCTCAGGTAGGCCGTGGCATTTAAACGATGCCCAATTGGCACTAAGGGGCCTAAAGTGTGCCAAGAAAACATCCCCCACACCATTACACCACCACCACCAGCCTGCACAGTGGTAACAAGGCATGATGGATCCATGTTCTCATTCTGTTTACGCCAAATTCTGACTCTACCATCTGAATGTCTCAACAGAAATCGAGACTCATCAATTGGTCTGTCCAATTTTGTTGAGATTGTGCAAATTGTAGCCTCTTTTTCCTATTTGTAGTGGAGATGAGTGGTACCCTGTGGGGTCTTCTGCTGTTGTAGCCCATCCGCCTCAAGGTTGTGCGTGTTGTGGCTTCACAAATGATTTTCTGCATACCTCGGTTGTAACGAGTGGTTATTTCAGTCAAAGTTGCTCTTCTGTCAGCTTGAATCAGTCGGCCCATTCTCCTCTGACCTCTAGCATCAACAAGGCATTTTCACCCACCGGACTGCCGCATACTGGATGTTTTTCCCTTTTCACACCATTCTTTGTAAACCCTAGAAATGGTTGTGCGTGAAAATCCCAGTAACTGAGCTGATTGTGAAATACTCAGACCGGGCCGTCTGGCACCAACAACCATGCCACGCTCAAATTTGCTTAAATCACCTTCTTTCCCATTCTGACATTCAGTTGGAGTTCAGGAGATTGTGTTGACCAGGACCACACCCCTAAATGCATTGAAGCAACTGCCATGTGATTGGTTGATTAGATAATTGCATGAATGAGAAATTGAACAGGTGTTCCTAATAATCTTTTAGGTGAGTGTATATTAGAGCTGTTTTGGACCGTTTGAATGATTTTGATTACTGGATCACTGAACACTTTCCAAGAGTTTAACGGCTTTAAATGGCCTGATCACAGGATATACACACAGGTGCTGGTCAGAATATCAGAATGGTAGAATATCATCAGAAAGTTGATGTATTTCACTAATTCCATTCAAAAAGTGAAACTTGTATATAATATTCATTCATTACACACAGACTGATATATTTCAAACGTTTATTTCTTTTCATTTTGATGATTATAACAGACAACTAAGGAAAATCTCAAATTCAGTATCTCAGAAAATTAGAATATTGTGAAAAGGTTCAATATTGAAGACACTTGGTGCCACACTCTAATCAGCTAATTAACTTAAAACACCTGCAAAGGCTTTAAATGGTCTCTCAGTCTAGTTCTGTAGGCTACACAATCATGTGGAAGACTGCTGACTTGACAGTTGTCCAAAAGACGACCATTGACACCTTGCACAAGGAGGGCAAGACACAAAAGGTCATTGCAAAAGAGGCTGGCTGTTCACAGAGCTCTGTGTCCAAGCACATTAATAGAGAGGCAAAGGGAAAGAAAAGATGTGGTAGAAAAAAGTGTATAAGCAATAGGGATAACCGCACCCTGGAGAGGATTGTGAAACAAAACCCATTCAAAAATGTGGGGGAGATTCACAAAGAGTGGACTGGAGCTGGAGTCAGTGCTTCAAGAACCACTACGAACAGATGTATGCAAGACATGGGTTTCAGCTGTCACATTCCTTGTGTCAAGTCACTCTTGAATAACAGACAGCGTCAGAAGCGTCTCGCCTGGGCTAAAGACAAAAAGGAAAAAAAGTGGTCCAAAGTTATGTTCTCTGATGAAAGTAAATTTTGCATTTCCTTTGGAAATCAGGGTCCCAGAGTCTGGAGGAAGAGAGGATAGGCACACAATCCACCTTGCTTGAGGTCCAGTGTAAAGTTTCCACAGTCAGTGATGGTTTGGGGTGCCATGTCATCTGCTGGTGTTGGTCCACTGTGTTTTCTGAGGTCCAAGGTCAACGCAGCCATATACCAGAAAGTTTTAGAGTACTTGGCTTGGCACCTGCACACAGTGCCAAAGCAACCAGTACCAGGTTTAAGGACCATGGTATCCCTGTTCTTAATTGGCCAGCAAACTCGCCTGACCTTAACTCCATAGAAAATATATGGGGTATATATATGTGAAGAGGAAGATGCGATATGCCAGACCCAACAATACAGAAGAGTTGAAGGCCACTATCAGAGCAACCTGGGCTCTCATAACACCTGAGCAGTGCCACAGACTGATCGATGCCATGCCACACCACATTTTAGCAGTAATTCAGGCAAAAGGAGCCCCAATTACGTATTGAGTGCTGTACATGCTCATACTTTTCATGTTCATACTTTTCAGTTGGCCAAGATTTCTAAAAATCCTTTCTTTGTATTGGTCTTAAGTAATATTCACATTTTATGAAATACTGAATTTGGGATTTTCCTTAAAAATAAAAGTTTCACTTTTTGAATGGAATTAGTTAAATAAATCAACTTTTTGATGATATTCTAATTATATGACTAGAACCTGTATATGTATATATATATATATATGTATATATATATATATATATATGTATATATATATATATATGTATATATATATATATATGTATATATATATATATATATATATATATGTATATATATATATATATGTATATATATATATATATATATATATATATATATATATGTATATATATGTATATATATATATATATATATATATATATATATATATATATATAATCTTTAAATTATATTAAAATAGAAAACTTTTTAAATGTTTATTTTAAAATCTAAATGTAACGTATTGTTCGGTGGAAACGAGTCAAAAGTGACAGCAGCCTAATATACATACCGGCGGCACTGTGTCATTAATGTGAATCAAATAAAAGACAAAACTTGCTGCCCTTGACTGAATAACTTTGCTTTAATAAGAATATTATTACTTTTTGATTCATACAGTAAAGACTATGCAATATTTCATTTTTACAAGTGGTTTTTTTATTTTATTTTTACATTTTTGTTTATTTAGGCACTCGTTTTAACTATGTTATAAAAACGTATTGTATCTGATAAACTTAAAGGGATAGTTCACCCAAAAATGAATATTCTGTCATCATTTACTCACCCTCAAGTTGTTCCAAACCTGTATGAGTTGTAAATGATAAATGATGACAGAATGTTCATTTTTGGGTGAACTATCCCTTTAATTAGTTTAATTATTTTTTTTTTTTACATTGTATTTGTTTTATTGCTGTAATTAGCTTCTTTTTTCTTATTTTTAATAACAGAAATTAGATAAAACAACAAATAAATATACTGTCATGAAAAAGTAAAATTTCTCATATTGTGAAATTTGGTCAAATCGACCACGCCTATTTTAACCTGTGCGTTCTGTGTGTTGATGTTTTGCAGGAATGGGGTTATGATGAGGAACATGAGTTAATTCTAGCCGGGCTGCTGTGTTTGGACATGTCTGAGATTCGTTCCTCTGACCCGCCACGCCTCATGAAGTGTCACGGTTCAGGTGGATCTCAACAGTGGACACTGGGGGTGAGAAATCTTCCCATTATACAGTTGTGTTCAAAATAATAGCAGTGTTTAAAAAAGTGAGTAAAGCTCAAAATCCTTATAATAACTTTTCAATATTTCAATACACACAAATGGGAACACTGCACATTCTATTCTAAATTAAAACATTCAGTTCAGATCAAATGTTATTATTTTACAGAAAGTGAAGAAAAAGGAATATTAGGCTGTTCAAAAAAATAGCAGTGTCTGCATTTTTCTTTACAAAATCATTTACTGTATAAACTGATAAATGCTTGAAGATTTAGCTTTCTTATCAATCACTGAACTAATATTTCCGAGAACTGCTTCACATCTGTGCTGCATGGAGTCGATGAACTTCTGGCAGCTGTGAACCGGTATTCCAGCCCAGGACGATTGCACTACATACCACCAATTCCTCTGCATTTCTCAGCATTTTTGATGTCACGCCACAAGTTTCCTATTGGATTAAGGTCCGGGGATTGGGCTGGTCACTCCATAACGTTAATCTTGTTGGTCTGGAACCAAGATGCTGCTGGTGTGTTTGGGGTCGTTGTCTTGTTGAAACACCCATTTTAAGGGCATTTTCTTTTCGGCATAAGGCAACATGACCGCTTTAAGTATTTTGATGTACTCAAACTGATCCATGAACCCTGGAATGCGATAAATAGGCCCAGCACCATGATGTTTGTGCCACCATGCTTCACTGTCTTCACAGTGTACTGTGGCTTGAATTCAGGACAAACTGTCTTCGGCCCCTAGACCCTAAAGCAGGGGTCTCAAACTCGCGGCCCGCAGTGGCCCCCTACTTGACATCAAAGATTAGTGGTTAGTGTGGCCCGTGCGTTGTTCTGAAAAGCATCTTTTTGCGGAGTCGTTGTGTGTGCAGCGCTTGCCACGCTTGCTGCCTTCTGTGTGTGTGTGTGTGTGTGTGTGAGAGTGAGAGAGAGAGAGCGAGAGCGTTGGCTCGCTAATTGGTTGACACCGCGTGATTGACAGGAACAGACGAATGAAGCTGATCAGACAGTCGAAACGAATGTGGTCTAACAGCGCTCGTCAATGTCAAAATGATTGAGATGGCCAATCACATCAAAGTAGGTGGGGTTTACGTTCTCTTTTGGCTCATGCACACTGCACAGTCTTCACACACTGACGAGCACGTCAATCTATCGCTTAATGCCGTTGCTGAGAGAGACTCTATTCTTTCCGGTGAAATCACAAAACAAAATGCACACAAACGTGTCCCTGCTCTTAATATACAATCATTGATTAACATTTTTGATTTTAATGAAGAAAAACTATATGAGGGCAGATTAGAACCTGGAACCTTTGACACAGTTGACAAAAATTCTACCACCAGACTACTAGGGAATTCAAATGCTGACAGTGTATCTATGTATTTATTCACTCATGCTAAGAATATCGGGACTTATTATATAAATATGACGCAAATAAATGCAAATATTGTTTACAAATTGTCCCAAAAATATTATTTCCCAACTAGAATTAGACCTAGAATTTCGTTCACTGTTCTGTTTGACCTGGTTACGGCCTTGCTTTGAATTAGTTTATTATTTAAAATACAATTAAAATCATTCTTTATTTCATATTACATGAATTAATTTCTATAGGCTATATTTTTAAAAATAGAGTAGGCAAGAGAAGCCTATGTTCTGAAGAACCGTTCATGTTCAGAAGGAAAGTTCAAATTCAGAGGAACAGTTCATGTTCGGAAGAAGCATTCATGTTGAACAGTGTTAATTTTGACAGCATATTTTGATTTAGTTTTAGTCATAGTCTTTTGACTAAAATGCCATTTAGTTTTAGTCATATTTTAGTCACCTGAATTGTTTTTAGTTTTAATCTAGTTTTAGTCGACTTAATATCATAAGATTTTAGTCGACTAAATCTACAGTAGATTTGGTCTCCTAAAATCTAATGAGTTTAGTTCAATTGTAATACATTAAGTATTTAAGCATTACACAACCGACTGCCACTTGAACTGAAAACATTTTGTTTTTGACATTAAAAATACACAAAAGAGAGCTAAATTTTTTGTCTGTTTTTTAAAAACATCTATATAGTTTTTATAACTTTGTATTTCTGTTTTAGTTAGTAGGCCATATCAGGTTAAGATAAAGCTTCAAATAAGTTTGTTTATTTATTTTTTAATTTCAGTTAACATTTATTTAATTTCAAGTAATTAATTTTTTTTTAATGATTTTAGTGAACTATTATAAGTTCTCTATAAGATAGTGTTTCTCGCCTCGTCCGCTTGGCACTCTGCGATGACGTCATTTTTTGCGCGCGCACCCTCGCACAGTCACCCTCGCGCACTGCGCAGACACTTTTTACAGTCTATGGTGCGGCTTTATTCCTCATGTCTGATTTACAGTACATGTTTCGCGGTTGAGCAGCATGCACGCACATTACCCTGATTAATCGATGATCGATAGGTTTTATCGATTAAATGTATTATCGACAATTAATCGATCATCGATTAATCATTAACATCCCTACTCACAGGTAACTTTAGACTTTCTTTGATCTCCCTGGGGCTGATGATTGGCTGAGTCTTTGCCATTTTGGCTGTTCTTCGATCCATTCGAATGGTAGTTTTCTTCCATGTCTTTCTGGTTTTGGTTGCCATTTTAAAGCATTTGATATTATTTTCTGCACTTCTTTACATGTTTTCCCCTCTCTAATCAACTTTTTAATCAAAGTACGCTGTTCTTCTGAACAATGTCTGGAACGACCCATTTTACTAATGAAATGCACAGTACAACATTTGCTGCCTTTGTCCTTAAATAAGGGCCACTTGTTTGACACCAGATTTTTCACAGAATGAATAACCTCTAATTGAACTCCACACTGCTATTATTTTGAACACGCCCTTTTCAATTAATGATTCAGTTACACAAAATCAGCAGCATGCATGTCATGACTGTCGGGTTGGCTGGTTTTCTATTACTCTTTCTATTTACTCAAGTGCACTAGGGCTGCAACTGCTAGGTTTTTGATAACCAAGTAATATTATTTATTTGATTTAATTCGATTTTTAAAAAGCCAAATTATATTTTAAGCATTATGTTGAAAATCTTGCCCATTGTGCAAATGTGTTAAAATAATGTGACAGCCATTTAAAACAGTAATGTACACTTAATGCTTATTGTATACACCAATCAGGCATAACATTGACCTATAATTTGACCTAATATTGTGTTGGTCCCACTTTTGCTGCCAAAACAGCCCTGACTTGTCCAGACCCCTCAAGGTGTGCTGTGGTATCTGGAACCAAGATGTTAGCAGCAGATCCTTTAAGTCCTGTAAGTTGTGAGTCGGGGCCTCCATGGATCGCACTTGTTTGTTCAGCACATCCCACAGATGCTCGATTGGGGAATTTGAGGGCCAAGTCAACACCTCAATCTCGTCGTTGTGCTCCTCAAACTATTCCTGAACCATGTTTGATTTGTGGCAGGGAGCATTATCCTGCTGAAAGAGGCCACAGCCACCAGGGAATACCGTTTCCATGAAAGGGTGTGCATGGTCTGCAACAATGCTTAGGTGGTACTTTGGTGTCAAAGTAACATCCACATGGATGGCAGGACCCAAGGTTTCCCAGCAGAACACTGCCTCCGTCGGCTTACCTTCTTCCCATAGTGCATCCTGGTGCCATGTGTTCCCCAGGTATGTAAAAGCATGATGTAAAAGGAAACGTGACTCATCAGACCAGGCCACCTTCTTCCATTGATCGGTAGTCCAGTCTGGAGTGCTCACGTGCCCACTGTTGACGCTTTCGGTGGTGGACAGCGGTCTGCGCAACAAACTGCGTGACACTGTGTATTCTGACACCTTTCTATCAGAACCAGCATTAACTTCTTGAGCAATTTGAGCTGCAGTAGCTCGTCTGTTTGATTGGACCACACGTGCATCAATGAGCCTTGGCCGTCCATGACCCTGTCGCAGATTCACCACTGTTCCTTCCTTGGACCACTTTTGATAGATACTGACCACTGCAGACCGGGAACACCCCACAATAGCTGCAGTGTTGGAGATGCTCTGACCCAGTCGTCTAGCCATCACAATTTGGCCCTTGTCAAACTCACTCAAATCCTTACGTTTGTCCATTTTTCCTGCTTCTAACGCAGTGGTTTTCAAACCTGTCCTGGAGGCACCCCAGCCCTGCACATTTTGTAAGTCTCCCTTATCAGACACACCCAATTTAGTTCTTGCAGTCTCTACTAACGGGCTGATGAGTTGAATCAGGTGTGAGGGAGACACACAAAATATGCAGGGCTGGGTTTGAAAACTTCTGTTCTAAGACATTAACTTTGAGGACAAAATGTTCACTTGCTGCCTAATATATCCCACCCACTAACAGGTGCCGTGATGGAGATAATCAGTGTAATTCACTTCACCTGTCAGTGGTCATGATGTTATGGTGTATGCCTCTCTCGTATAGATATGCCCTCTCATGTGCTTTGCTTCCTATATGCTTTGTATGAAGTTATCATTTTTAAAATGTTTAAAACAAGTTTTTGTTTTTTTTTGTCCTCAGAAACATAAGTGGCTGTACCAGGTGTCAGTGGGCCAGTGTTTGGCTGTTGCCGACCCTCTCAGCGTCAAAGGATATGTTGCCATGGCGATCTGTGAAGATTCCCGGTCCCAGCAGTGGCAGTTGGAGGGTTGAAGATGCTGGTAGTGTGAGCAACCATTGGTATAGAGCGCCCCCTCTGGCTGGGGATTGAACTGCACCGCCGCAGTGCTGTCAGCTCAGAAATGGACAACAGACCCTTGCTGGTCCTGACCGCTGTAACAGCGTCGTGAGGACGACGATGTGAGCTCAACATTGAGTTTCAGCCTTGGTCTGAAGCTTTCTCGACTCGTGTTCTTTACTCAGAAACAAATACTTTTTTGAGAGTATTTTAAAAATGGTTTATTCAAGTATTTTTAAGTTTTAATCATTTTAATTTGCTCTTTGAAATGTAAACAATTTGCACAGAGAAATTCTATTTTCATTTTATTACAGATGTTAGATGTGTTAAATGTAACCATAGTCTTTAATCATCATTTTGAATGCAGCATTTCTTAGCATTATATTTGTCTTTGTCTTTTTTTTCCCCAGTCAAATTAACATAAGCCTGTCATTTTGATTTCATTTATGTGATTTTATTTGATTTAATGATCACTGGATTTACCTTGACCTTAATAAATTGTAAATTAATTGGGTCGTTCTGTAATGGATTAGTATTTCTTATGATTGCTGGCATTCAAATATAGAGTTCAGTGAAATAGCTTAGTGAATAAAATCAGTATTGGGAAGCTACGTTAACTACAATTAGTGTTAGGACAAGTAGTTTGGAAAATGGTTTGAAGGACAGTATTTTTCATCTCAATCATTTTGGACTGACTGAAAATTTCAAATGAACTTTTTTACATGGACTGGTTTTTCATGGATAAACGTACGTACCTATTTGAAGTCCAATGTGAATGTAAACTGCACTTCCTGTCATTTTGTACATGGAATTGTAAATACAGTGACATAAGAATATAACATTCAATCGTGTTTTTATTTTGTTTCAAAGGTGCGTTCAACAGGTAAAGATTTAATTTTAAATGTTTTACACTTTAGGAAATAAAGTGTGTTTTTTGTGAAGAGTCATCTGAATGGTTTACACTCACTTGAGACAAAGACTGATCATAATAGTTTTCTATAAAAAGTATTTTAATTATCATGTTGAAATCTTTCAATAAACATCAGGGATAATCTTCACACTCTTTTTGGCTGTAGCCTTTGTAGATTCACCAGTGGCGAGGCGAAGTGAGTGGACCAATGCCTACTCTCAAATTACATCATTTAATTTGACAATTAAGTTAAATGTGTTTTATTGTCAGCCAACAGTTTCATAGAAAAATAATTCCATTCCAAAAATCCATTTACAAATAAATTAACGATGAACAGAATAAGAACAATAAACGAAGACAATAATCATCGGTGAAGCATGTGCTGCGCAAGGTGGACATTTTGTCCAAGCGTGAAATTGTCCAAAGTCCTTTTTAAGGAAAATCTGTTCACACGGCGGCCATATTTGCAACGCCTCCGGGCAGCTATTTGGGCATCCAAGACCAAGTCCTAACTACTGGGGGAATCCTGAAATCTTAACAAATGCTGGCAACACTCACAATTAAATAACATATTTCAAATCAACAATAAAATCTGACATGAACTGTACCATAAATGTTGTTTCTTATGTTTAAATAGTGTCAAAAACAAAAAGCGTACTTACAGGCTAGACCAGCCAATGCGCATGTGCATTCAAGTGATGCAATGACTTTATCATTCAGTGATTGGCTCTTTTATTTAGAAGGTGGGACATTTTCTGCCATATTGGCAAAGACTTAAAAGATTTGTCTCAATTTGCGTACTTACAGTCAAGTCAAGTCAACTTTATTTATATAGCGCCTTTAACAATGCAGATTGCTTCAAAGCAGCTTTACAGTGTTAAACAGCACAATAATGCAATTTTATTCAGCCGTATAGCCATTCCGGAGAAAACGGTGATGTCATCAGTTCATTTCAATTATCATACAGTGACAGTGTGGGCTTTAGATCAGTAATTAGAGCAGTAATTTAGTTTATATGGTTAATTTAGTTAGTAATAATTAGATTTATTTGGATATTTAGTTTGAAAAAAATGTAGTGTCCCCAACTGAGCAATCCAAGCCAGAGGCAACAGTGGCAAGGAAATCAAAACCCCATCAGGTGGCCTAATGGAGACAAATATACCTTGGGAGAAACCAGGCTCAGTCGGGGTGCCAGTTCTCCTCTGGCCAATTAACAAACAGCGTATGATTATTATTCTGGCAACTTTACAGGTCAGAGGTCATAATAGATCGGAATATTCGAAAGATCAGAGGCAACACGCCGGAGACGGGTTTATTGTGGATGATGTGTTGATTAAATAATTATTAAAGTGCAATATTCGAAGGATTGGAGGCAACATGCCGGAGACGGGTTTATTGCGGATGACATCGATTTAACAATTATTAAATTTTAATATGCGAACAATCGGAGTCATCACGCCGGAGACGGGTTTATTGAGGATGGATGAGGCAATTTCAGGGGGAGTCTAATTGACACGGTCTCTGCAGACACTTCAGGGTCATGCGTTGGTCTTCTCTGGGCACAGGTCCAGCATCTGATCTGGATACGGCCCGGATCCGGCTGACTGCAGTAAACCTCGGGATAAAACAGAGAGACTAACATTAGCGTAGATGCCATTCTTCTGATGATGTCACGAGTACATCAGGTGTTATGGGAAGTGTTCCCGGCTGACCTAGTTAATGCAGTCTAACAATCATTTAATTGAAAAAGTATTTTACGTGTATGCCACAGTAAAGAGATGTGTTTTTAGTCTAAATTTAAACTGACAGAGTTTGTCTGCTTCCCGAACAATGCTGGGAAGACTGTTCCAGAGTTTAGGAGCTAAATAGGAAAAGGATCGACCGCCTGCAGTTGATTTGGATATTCTCTGTATTATCAACTGGCCAGAATTTTGAGACCGCAGTAGACGTGATGGAATATATGTTAAGAGCTCGCTCAAGTATTGGGGAGCTAAACCATTTAGTGCTTTGTAAGTAATAAGCAAGATTTTAAAATGTATGCGATGTTTAATAGGTAGCCAGTGCAATGTTGACAGAACCGGCTAATATGGTCATACTTCCTGGTTCTAGTAAGAATTCGAGCTGCTGCGTTTTGGACCAGCTGGAGTTTATTTATTAAGCGAGCAGGGCAACCCAGTAGAGCATTACAATAATCTAGCCTTGAGGTCATGAACGCATGAACTAACTGTTCAGCATTTTGCATTGAGAGCATGTGCCGTAATTTAGATATATTTTTAAGATGGTAGAATGCAGTTTTACAGATGCTAGAAACATGGCTTTCAAATGAAAGATTGGCATCAAAGAGCACACCCAGGTTCCTCACTGACAGCGAGGACTTGACAGAGCAGCCATCAAGACAATATTCTAGGTTACTACTTGTGGAGCTTTTTTGTCCAATAATTTAAAAAAAATTCTGAATTGAGTTGCAGGAAATTACTGGTCATCCAATGTTTTATATCAGCTATGCATTCCGTTAATCTTGTGAATTGGTAAGTTTCGTCAGGGCGTGAAGAAATAGTGCGTTCATACCAAAGACTGTATAAAACAATGGACATCCATGACGTCACCCATAGGTTTCTCAAGAGCATTTTTTAAGCCCAAAGTGGGTGGAGCCGGCTGTCACCGTGCGTCACTCCTGGATAATTGAAAATGGACAAAGAGGTGGGACGTGGGTGGAGCTGAGGTGCCTGGTTGCTGAAACCATACCCACCTAGCTCGACCACATGGCAAAATCACTCAAGTGGCCACGCCCTTAATTATGCCGAACTTTAAGGCTTAATATAATTTAAACGGATGAGTTATAAATAAATAAAAAATTCACCCCCTCACAGTTGTCATGAAGGGCAAAATTAGCTGTATAGACCAATACCACTTTTTGTACCGGGCTGTAATGTGTTTTTCTGCTGTAGCCTAAAGTTGGGCATTTTAACATGGGGGTCTATGGTATTGACTCCCTTTTGGAGCCTGTCTCTAGAGGCAAGTCGATACATTTCAGTTAAGTCACTTCAGTTAAGTCACTTTCAGTTAAGTCAAATTACTCCGAAGTCACTTCCGTGTTGGATTTAAGAGAGATACCGGAAGGTTGCTGCTTGGTTCACACCACTATATAGAGAAAATTGAAAATTCCAAAAAGAAAAAGTGCACTTTAAATACCCGGGGAAAAAAACGAAATTAACAGAAAAAAATGAAGGGTGGAATGTTGGAAACTACATGCACTCACCTGTCACAACATTAATTACGTAGCGGAGGGGAAGGGGCTATCAGAGTCCAATGTTGAATTACAAAATCCTTATAAAATTCACACACTACATGGATGAGTACATAGTGTATAATGTGTCATTTGGGACGCAACTATTATACACAGAAAGACAGTGAATGGGAGAAAGTGCAACGTGCCTTCTAAAGAAAAGAGCCAATTGCAGATTGCTAAAATCATAATGTCACTGCAGCTGCCATTAGTAGCTCAGGTTATAGCTTTTTCTATAGAAACAGGCAGTGTTCCGAAATGTACTTAGGACTGTGCATGTGCATTAGCTTGGTCCAGCCTGAAAAATAAATACAGTTTTATATGAGCTTTTAGAAACCAAATTTATGAGTCAGATTTTATTGGTGATTAATTGTAAGCTTGGTGAACAGTTTTGGAGAATTTCCCATTCAAAGAGATATTCTCTCAAAGAGAGAATTTCTCATTCATGAAACACGAGCAGAACGAATTTGTGTGTAAATCGTTCGTAAAGCCGCTCTGACGTAAATTTTCAGATTCACAAAAAATTTCGTATTTTCAAAATGTTAGTTGGTGCCGTAGACTGTAAAAAAATATGGACGTAGTGTCCGTAACGTCACCCATAGGATTCTGATGAGCAGTTCTGAAGCGCAAAGTAGGGACAAGCTGGCCTTTGCCATCTTGACTTGGCAGCGCATGGTTAAAGGCGTCATCGCGCGTAACTCCCGGATAACAGAAAATGGGCAAAAAGGCAGGACGTGGGCGGAGCTGAAGTGACGCGATGACTAACAGACATGTTTTAATCTGCTGTAAAGTTGGCCATTTTAACATGGGGCTCAATGAGATTCTGCTCCCTTCTGGAGCCTGTCCCTAGCGGCCAGTCGATGAATTGCAGTATATGTCACTTCCGTATTGGCTTCAAGAGAAACTGCGGGAGGTTGCCGCTTGGTTGGTACGAAAGAAATTTACACCTGCTCCCTACCACGAGTAAATGGTGTATAAAACATTTAAATGTTCTGTGTTCTAATTTAGGCAAATGGTGGCATTGCATTTTGATGCACTATGTACCATAATAATAGTTGATTTGCCAGTTTTTTGTTTGTTTTTTTACTGTTCAGCGTTCGGTAATATACAGCGCTCGTCACGGTCACTTTTCACCCGTCCAATCACAGTGGAGGAGGGGTGGGACAAAAACTACACCGACCAATCATCCTACTTGTACAACGACTGAACAACAATGGAGAAGTTAATACTGCTTTTTACTGCATTTTTATATTCAGCAATATTCTTAAAAATGTGATACTATAACACATTACTGCCATTGATATTCTGTATCATATATCATATCTCAGCTGGAAAAACACTGCCCTTGCAAAGCGCTTTCAAGCGCCACCAGCTGGCTGTTTTCAGAAGAGCACCAGGTGTTTTTTAGCTGACTTAAAATGCTTTGGTGGATACACGATAATTTTATGTTTATTGCTAGGCTTATGGCCAATTAGTCTCTTTAGCATGTATGCAAAATACTGGAGCCAGACCTGAGAAAGAATTCCAGAAGATTCCACAGCGTTCCTGGACACGTCATTTGCAGTTGTAACTCATGGGCGGGGATTATGCTAATTATGAATGACCGTGCACGCACGTCCTATTTACGAATGTTTGGAATTCATTAATATACCCACGTTTAACTACCGAATCCGTGGTATACGAAGCGTTTGTGAATCTGGAGGGAGAGTTTCCGTAAAGGTCCATTTTACGTGCAAATTACTTTTACGATTTTTACGAAATTACGATTTTGCTCATATATTTACGAACATTTCATGAATGAGACCCAATGTCTTTGCAATAACAGACTGGTGTGTAAAACTCTTGGTAAGCGCTCATTGTCACAGTTGTTAACACAACGGTATTCTTCTTCTATATGGGGGTTTGGCGTCACAGGTCGGCATCTTTGTTTCCAGGCGGACCGTAAAGAGTGCACACGTGTCCCGGACATCCTTTAGAATTCAACCAATCAGATGATGACTTCGAAAATCCTGAAGTGTTTCCAGGTAATTGTGCCATATGCATCAGACGTTCAGCCAACGGTCCGTGGGCGTGATGTCGGAATCACTGCTTGCTTTTAGAGGGAAAAGCTGCCCATAAGTGCTGGTCTAGGATAATTTTCTCCATAATAATACCATATTGGCAAACAATTCCTTGCTGTTCGTGCTCTGGAGAACGTGAATGTTTTCTATTTACAACATGTTTTTGCAGCATTGAGCAATGTAGCCAACCGTAGACATATCCGTTGATTTCTTGAACGCAATGGACATTCAGAGGTGTTTAAGTTTGAATCCGCTCTCCGTTCAAAATGCCAGTTTTGTACAGTGCTGAGTTATGCACGCTCACGAATCCTTCCATTAACGAAGTGTAGTCGATGTAAACAAGAGATTCATTGTGCAGTGTAGACGCTTCATTGATTATTATAGAACTTGGTGAGATGAGTGACAGCTTTTTAGTGATTAAAGGGACTGATCTTTGCGTGCTTTCTGCATGCTATCAATTCAGAATTTTTATAAAACTTTTTCTTACTTGACCAGCTGCCACGTACAGGTTGCAGTTTTGGGAGTGACATCCCCTAAATTCATGTTTTTTAAAACGATTATTATTGTCATACATGATTTTTTTTCTCCTTTCTCACAAAAAAAGTATAATTTTGTCTAAGTTGATTGGGTGGAGCAGCCGCACAATCAGAGTGGGCCAGTGCTACCCTGGCCTTATGTAGCCTCGCCACTGAGATACACTATTAGCATATTGCTTTTTGTTGATTTGAATAGCAAAAATTAGACAACTGAATGCACTTATCACTGCGTTACCAGCGGAGACAATTGAGGAATCATAATAAAAAACAAAAATAACTATTTTAATAATGTTTTGGCACCTACATACCAATTATTAGCCATGAACTACCTTGTTGGGTGAGTCCATTCAGAGAATACTGGTTCTGTAACAGAGGGCATGTCCCAATACACACACTTGCGGTCTTTTCACTTGATCACTTGTCTACTCTTTTTTCATATTTGGGCCAAGTGTTCGAGTGGGCGTGAAGCAAGTGTGTGTAGAACTTATTGTTGTTGTTTTAAAAAAATAAATCCTTACATCACCAGAAGTGTAATTTTGATCAAATACTTGGTATCTGATTTATATTCAGGTTTAATTTTCACAACACATTTTACAGAAATAGGTTCACAGATTAACATGTGCTCTATTGTAAAGTGCTGGTGGCTAATTTTACAGCCTTAATCATTTAATGGGATGTCTCCCACTTGAAGCATGGCTCCTAGTTTGCCAACTTAATTGACATTAGAGTTGACAGTGTTCCCTCCAGGGCCAGGCTGTTTCTAGTTTTTTTTTTGTTCAATCCCACCTAAGGAAAAATACCCGCTCTACATCAGCACTGGAGTGTGGCAGGACAAACACCAATTTAGCAATGGTGGAGAGTCTCTCAAACCCGCCCACCCGTCACCTGTAAAATGTGGACAACATGGTTATGTTACACCTTTAAAGGTCAACTATTATGCCCCTTTTTACAAGATGTAATATAAATCTCTGTCTCTTATATTCTCCAGAGCAATAACGTTACTGGTCACAGCAGTAATGAAAGGGAGAGCATGCATTTTTTTATTACAGTTCATCAGAGTTGTTAAGCCTTTACTAAGACTTTAAAGGTCACCTATTATGTCCCTTTTTACAAGATGTAAAATAAGTCTCTGATGTCCCCAGACTGTGTATGTGAAGATTTAGATCAAAATATCACACAGATCATTTTATATAGCATGTTAAAATTGACACTTTTTGTGTGTCCCTTTAAAGGTCCCGTTCTTCGTGTTTTTTTTAAGCTTTGATTGTGTTTACAGTGTGCAATATAACATGTGTTCATGTTTCGCGTGTAAAAAAACAGTATTTTTCACACAATTTACGTATCTGTATACCACTGTTTTCACTGTCCTAAAAACGGCCTGATGACTTCCTTTATTCTATGAAGTCTCTCCTTCAGAAATACGTAACGAGTTCTGATTGTGCCAGCAGTTCCCATGTTGTGATTTGACAGCAGCTTAGCAAACGTGGCACGGTTCCTGTGTTGTGATTCGACAGCAGCTTAGCGCACGTGGAAAGGTCACGCCTCTTAACGGGAGATATATGCACGCTTAATGAACTCTACAGCGTCCCTGGGAAAGCCAAACAAAGGTGATTTGACTCCGGGATGAAAATAACAGCGTCTCGACGACATGGCGACAAACACACTCAAACACAACAATTCAATTTCTCCACGCGACACTTCCTCTTCTCCACGTGGGACAGCAACAAGACCACGCCCCCTTTTTTTGCGTATTCTTGTGGGCGGAGGTTAGTCTGTTCTACTGTTCTACTGACGTCATTTATGAAGGAAGTACCAGGATGTAGTCCAAGCCGGCCGTTCGCTGTAGGCTTTGAAAGGGAACTTCTGTTAAATAAAATATCTTGCTTGGCATTGAACTTTGAGCTTTATAATTTTACAGGTATTATTTATGCTCTAACAGCAACATTACACACTAACTAAAGTTTGAACAATGGGATCACGAAGAACGGGACCTTTAAATGCAAACAAGTTGCTGCTGCGGCCCACTTTCAAGAAGAGGGCGGGGCTTCGAAAGCTCATGCAACAAACAAACAGGACAGTCTCATGTCGGCAGTGGTGCTCAGACTTATGTTCGAACTGGATTCAGACAATGATGCTTACAGAGCCAGATTATGCTGCATGGAGATAGAACAGGAATAGTTTAGTTTATGTACAGTTATAACATATTAGTACAAGCCTGTTGTTGCAGACCCCGTCTGAATGATGGCCAAAACTTAACTGATGAGTTTATTGTACATCACACAAAATATGAAGCGTCTGTTTTCACTCCAGAAAATCACTGTAAGAGCTGAATACACAATACAAGAAGTGTATTCATTTTGTGTTGTTTATACTGCTAAATATAACACTCATAATAATATGTTGTCTAATATTGCCTATCACATTAATCTGACATCGCTACATTCTAAAAAATGCTGGGTTAAAAACAACCCAAGTTGGGTTGAAAATGGACTAACCCAGCAATTGGGTTGTTTTAAGCAAACATTCATCCACCGCTGGGTTAAAACGACCCATTCTCTGGGTTAAAACAACCCAATTGCTGGGTTAGTCCATTTTCAACCCAACTTGGGTTGTTTTTAGAGTGTATCTTTTAATCTAATTCACTTTCACAACCATCGTTTGAAGTCCATCAAACTACTGTGGATTAGTCAATGGTAAACCATGTCATCTTCAGCAGTGATTGTCACTTGCACTGCCTGTCACATGTTTAGCATAGCCTTCTCTGTCAGCGGTGAATAAATGCAGGAAGATAGTCAGGCTGCCGGAGAAGATTTCAGAATTAGAGACACGCATCCAAACTTGAATTGAGGATAGTGAGAATGTAAGAGCTTTAGACACTGCTTTGGATGCGATTAGCTTAGTGGACTCTCCCACTAAGAATCCTGTTGAAAGTGCCCTAGTTATTGGCAATTCTATTACATGGAACGTGAAAATACCAACACCAGCCACCATAGTCACATGTTTACCGAACACAGTCTCACACCTATTCGTCACATATTGACGCTTAGTCAGTACATCACAACATATTAGCATACACTGTTTAACATACAGGGTACCCCTTTAGCGTTGTTTTTTGACGCGCAGTACTCCATTGATTTCACTGAGAAACCTTTGGCATATACAGACACTTTGGGCATGGTTATCATCATGATGAAACTATATATTGGGTTATGATTTTGCCATTATGACATGGAGTGTGATTCTCAATTTAATCAGCCAGCATAATTTAATTTACATTTATTTTCTTTTTTTATTTACGCTATTCAGACACGTTTTAAACACGTAACCCAACCCCATCCCTAAAACTACCCATTTGTGTGCTATAAAAAACAGGATATAATAGGCAGATATGACTGCAGCCACAATTTATTCAAAAAGTACAAATATTCCAAGTGTTCTAAGGGCTAAACGATTGATTTGTGTGAAGGAAATCCCCAAAAGCGATCAGAATCAAGTCTGTCCGTCGAAGATCATGAACACATTTCAAAAATTGCTGCCCAAAGAAACGTTACGTCAGCATTGGCTGTCGTGTCTCTCGTGACCAATTGCGTCATTACGTCAGCTTTGATTGTAAAATGCCATTGGCTCTTGTGTGTCTCGTGACCGATTGCATCATGCTATTGTAGTCCGGTGTATCATTTGAATGAGATATGAATGAGATGAGTGTGTGTGTTCATGTTGGATCATCATTTCAGCAATTACAACATTAAGATCAACTCTGTTCTTTACATGAAGATATCGTGTGACTTCAGAAGACTTGGAATGCAACAAGTTAATACTTTTATACTGGTTTTGTCAGTTTTGACAATAAATACCTGTGACTGTACTTTTATTTTCCTGTACGTGTTTGATATTGTTAAGAAGTGGGTAGGTTTAGGGTAGGAGTGGTGTTGAAAATATAAAAGTAGCATATACATATTCATAAAATCGTTTATTGATTACAAATGCAAGGAATTAAAT
Source organism: Romanogobio albipinnatus (assembly GCA_023566225.1). NCBI lineage: Eukaryota > Metazoa > Chordata > Actinopteri > Cypriniformes > Gobionidae > Romanogobio > Romanogobio albipinnatus. Next base: position 12,073,400 of record CM042260.1, on the reverse strand, counting down.
ACTTAAATACTGTCCTCTTAGCTGTGACTGTCCTCAACTTAATGGCTGGTTGTCTAAGTGGTGTCCGCAGAATAACATACATAAACAATTGGAAAAGCTTTGGGGCAGACCTGACCTGTTGAAAGAGATGATATTCATCCCTCCTGGGATGGTGCCACTCTTCTCTATAGTACCCTTGGGAGATCTCATTAGGAAGCATGGCATTAGTTTTCGTTGTTATGCTTATAGACTCGGCTCTAAATCTCTTCGCGCCCAGACAAAACTTTCCAATTCACAAGATTAACTGAATGCATAGCTGATATAGCTAAAAAAAAAAATAGGATGACTAATTTCCTACAATTTAATTCTGAAAAAACAAAAAACCTACGCACGTAGTAACCTAGAATACTGTCTAACACTTGATGGCTGCTCTGTCAAGTCCTCGTTGTCAGTGAGGAACCTGTGTCTGCTCTTTGATTTCAATCTTTCATTTAAAAGCCACGTTTCTACACTCTAAATAGAAAAGGTTCTATATGGCACCAAAAATGGTTCTTGGCTCGTAATCATAGGGGAACCTTTTTAAGTGCTATATAGCACCAATTTTGGTGCTTCAGTGGTTCTTCAGTGGTTCTTCAGAGGTTTGTAGCGTCTGGATCAATCAGACACACACATATTATTCATTTATATAATGAATAATCCAGCAAACTCACTCTCCCAAATAAGGCCTGTGAAAGGTTCCCCAAATGAAGCTACACACTGGCAGGACGCGGTGTCTTGTTACAGGACACACACTGAGACTGGGTTTTACGACGGAAAGGAATGTCCTGAGAGGTGTGCAGAGGTCTTGCAGAGTTAGAGGAATAAAAACCCTGTAAATCCTATATATATATATAGTCTATATATAACCACTTGATAAATGTGCAAACATGTATCTAATTTTCCCATATCATGATTTTCCCTTTTATGTGGCGTTTGTATTCTTGTAAACTCAATTGGGTTAATGTTTCAGACTTTGCATATTATGCTTAACCAACATTATATGTGTGGCATGTTTGGTCTCTAAAAAAGCCAATCTTCGTCACCGATTTGTTAATTTACATTACATGTTGCTAACTTTGTGATGCATTAGTATTATAAGAATCTTAAAGATTCTTTCCTTAAACACCCAATGAAAGTACATATTCAAATGCCCTGCTAGAACACAAAGGGTCGTAGAATTTCCCTCCAAAGGGAAATCTTCTCATTGGCTCTTGCACCTCCAGGGGGGGGTGCCATCTTCACGCTTTAAAGTCACTGATCAGCTTTTAGCGGGGGCTTTTTCTTTTTCTGAAATGCTGACGTGAAGGTGATGCTGAATTAGAAGCCTCTAAGGACCCCCCCAAGCTTGTGCCAGGCTGCGGCCTTGTCTTTCCATTCACCAAAGATACACTGACTACCACTGGTTCTCTCTCATCAAGACCACATCAGCAAGGATCAACTGGAGCCTCAACAAATTGCATCAGGACAGTTTAATTCAAATGGGCGAGACATGCAAGTATCAAACTTAGTCTCATTATTTGATACATTAAGTATCCTTACCCCTTTTAAAGAAGGGCATTTTAGAACTAAACTGATGGTTTGCTCAAGGCTGTTGATCTGCTGAATTTCAGACAATGCTGTAACTTCTTGCTTTCCTGTATTCTGCTTCAGCTCTTTTTCCCTTGGTAAACTGTATGCATGTATGTGTGTGTATGTTAGAGCAGTTTAAGTGTTTAGACTAGTTAATAAAATCTTGTTCATGTTACACGTAAAGTTGTCCGTGTCTCAAGCTCATAACTGGAGTCACTAATCATTTAGATCTTGGTTACTGCTCTTAGTAGTATCGTAAATTAAGAAAGACATTTCCCATGCCCCGGAAATGTACATTTCTTAGAGTTAATAAACAATTGATCCTGAGTGTTCATGGGACAAATAGGTTAATTGATTGTAAAATTAATTTAGGACAGTAAATTAATTATATGAACTAATCCAAATATTCATAATAAATTATAACCAGTTATTATTTATTATTAATATTTCATATAGAGCTAATTTGCTACATAAATGGTGGAGAATGCGGGCATGATTAAACAAAGGTTATGAGCTTAAACCACTGTCAACCTGAAAGTGTGTATGTATTTGATAATTCTAGTCAGAATAGGACACAACATGCGATACCGCATTAAGGTCGCTAGTTGCTGGCTTATTTGAATGCAGATAAATGATGATTTGAATTGACATCTCTACTGTAATTGAAAAAGTCTTAACACATTTAAGCATATTTTCAAATGGTATCAGTGTAAGGTTAATATGATTTTAGCGAAGAAACCCTAATTTCAGTATTAAAGCGCAAGTCTGTTTTGACGAAGGAATCTCAGCTCAGCGGCATATAAACTGTACCAGAATTGATTATTCTGCTTTGGTTAAAGAATTCCAAATGCAGTATTGCTTAACCTGTTTCTGACGAAGGAATCTCAGTACAGTGTTATATAAATGTAAATATGGGCGATGCTCCCCTTTTTTTACAGTGTAGAATCCTTACAAATTATAGTTAGATTGATGTCATTCATCTAAACTTTATCCGTGCATTTAAAAAGCATAGCTACCTGGTGATCAAAACTGTGTCTCACTCACTGAAACTCTGAAGTGCATTGGTTCCCATGACAACGACTTGTCACAGGAAGTGCTAACTCTAGATAGCACATGTGTTACCTTCCGACGCCATTTTGTAAACAAACAGCCGAAGTGGCTAAGCTAACCCAACCTAGCAGCCCTTCAGCTTAGGCTAAGCCAACTAATAACTTCAACAGTTAGTTGTTAGCATCATTTACATGAAGCCTTTAACTACAGCTTGTGTGTATGCAGTGTGAAGTGATCAACACCATTTTCCTTTAACCCCATTTCTGGTTTCTGAATTCTCACTTTCTCTTATCTTAACTTTAATTCTTCTCATCTAATTTCACCTGCACTTTTCAGGTGCATTCCTTACTGAACGCTGTTCAGCTAAATGTGCAGTTACTTTGTTAATTAAATCTAAACTTAATTACATGTAAACTGTTTAGCTAGAGAAGAATTTTTATAGTTATTGGGAACTTTCAATGGCACGTTGACTCAAACTTTATGGAGGGACAAACACATGGTATGGTCTTGAACACGCAGCAGCTGTGACCAACTATAGAATGATGTCCAAAGCAAATCTAATGGTTGATCATAAGTGCAATTGATTATTCCCAATACCAGATCAGTCAGCTGTTTTTAATCACTTTAAATCTTTTTATTAAATTTAATCATAATAGAAGTCAGCTATTAATTTTTCATTTAACCCTCTTGTTCTATTGTGGTTTCATTTCCCCATGAAACCGCAAAAGTAACTAGACAACTTTCCTTCTAGATTTGTTTATTTTCAACAGTTGCTTTAATTTTATGAGCCAGCTACACAAGTAATCTAGACGATTGCTATGGCATAATTTTGAGTACCACTAATAAACACAATCCAATCGGAAAGCTCTCCTCTTCATCTTTCTTTCTCTTCTTCATTTGTTCAGAGATCAAGCCTGTTGTATGCTATCAGTAAGTTCTGAGAAATAATTTGACCATAATAACCATCTTAAGTCATTTATTAAATCTAGGCTTACGCTCTTCTAGCAAAGCCACTCAGATCCACACAAATCTGAGCATCCTGCTATTTGCAGCTAAGATAGTAATAATCAGGTACACGTTTAACTTGCTAACCACACCTGGCAAAACCTAGCTGTACATTATACACCTAGCTGTCTCACTTTGCCTTTAGCTCCAAATTCTGTTTGATCTTGCATTAGTCTCTTGCCCTTACTCTCACCACAAGTGTGCCAGAATGTTGCAGATGCTCAGCCTAACTGCCCAGATGGCAGACCAAAAGGACTGGCTAGGTGTTTTGAAGAACATCCTTTTACCCACGGCCGCTGACGACCTTCAGCACAAGAGCCAAATGCAACTGGATAACAAGGGAAGACAACTAATGAAAGATGACTCAAACCAGAGGTATGACCACAAATATCTGACTGAGGTTATCCTCCTGGCCCACAACCTCACAGGTTTGAAACAGGAGGTAAACAACCTCAAACTCCAGATCACAGAGTCCCAAAAGGAGCTGACACATGCTAAAAGCCGCATAGACCAGCTAGAGATGGAGGCTCAGGACAGACACAAGGACCCTGGCAGAAGAGAGACACAGGTGGAAATCGACAGTCTTCAAACAGCACTGACAACTGCTAAACAACAAGAGCAGTTGGAAAAGACAGCCAGAGAGGACCTGGAAAAGGAACTCTTTCACACAAAGTCACAGTTAAAAGCAGCAAATTCTGAAATCTTGGAAAAAGATGCCAGAATCATGGCCTGTGAAGGTCAACTGAAGGTGTCCAGAGCTGAAATTGAGGCACTGACCCAGCAGCTGGACAACACCAAAGATGAACTTGACATGGTCCAACGAGAACTGAGACACTCTTACCTGCTGCAAAAGGAACCACAGCAGGAGAGACATCTCACTCCCCCACTTGCAATCAGCAGGGAAACCTCCCCCAGCCAAGCACAGAGTTACCAAGGGGGGAGTCAAACCCCTCTGCTTAACATGTCATCGGACAATTTCCTTAAAGCTTCTGCAGCCGCAGAAGGAAAAGGACTGATTCAAACGAATCCTGAAATGACACATGTAGTGACACTCAAAGACCTCAACCGAATGGCCAGACAGATCCCTGCATTTACACCAGAGCTTGCAGGAGACAACGACGTTCACGCTTACCTGCGAGACATTGACTTTCACCTGCAGTCTTTGATGAGTGTGCACCATCAAGATAGACTCTATCTGATCTGGATAACATCCAGCCCAGAGGTGCGACGCTTTCTGGCTCGGCAGCCAGAAAACATCAAGTCTAACTACCAGCAGCCGAAACAAGCCATTATAAAGGAGTTCTCAGAGTTTGAAAACGGACTGATCGCTGCCCTAGATACCAAACAGGGTCGGCATGAAACTCCCTATGTTTACTATCACAGACTTAGACAAGCTTACTTCGGGGCTCGCAACGAATCTGGGATGGAGGAGGACACCAGCTTCAAGAGCCTTTTCCTCCGAAACCTCCATCCTATTGTAAGTCATCATTTAGGCATCATGGCCTGCGCCAACACAATGCCTATCCAACAACTGCGTGACCTGACACAGAAGGCCTTTAACAAACACAAGGCCTCCTCAAAAAGGGTTTGTAAGATCCCAGCGATTCTGAACGGCAAAATCCAGAATCCAAAGCTGGCACCAGAAGGCACCCAGCATTTCCACAATGCAAGAGCCTTTAACAAAAAGCTAGCCAGCAGAGGGCAAACCCATCACCAGGGCCATAGATCTAGACTCAAGACCAACCGCTGGGAGGAGCCATGGAAAAGAACATTCTCACCCAGCAAACACCACAGGACGTCCCACAGCAGTCTTCAACAACGACATCCTCCTCCACACCTTTCACACAGGTGCCAAACAGAGGCTGCACAAAGACAGCTGTACACGCCTGCTTCTGAGTTACAAGAGCTGCTAGCACTAGTAAAAGAGCTCCTTGATCAGAACTCCCCCGAGGAGTACTGGGAAGAACGAACCTCTTACTCTTGCCCAACACAGCTTGGGCAAGCTTAAGTCAGCACCGCAGCCAGAGCAGAGTAACACTGCAGACTTCAGACTCGTGGTCCCTGGGTGCAGAACAAAGGCCTAATGACCACCTGCTGCCCTTTTGCTACCAACACTAGGTCAGTCTGAAACTCTTTTCACACTACACAATACCCATAACCACTCCCTGCAGTCACCAGCAACCACCTGACACACTTTCAAGGCACCTGCTGCCTTGGCACCTGCTGCAGAGACCTGGACTTGGCTACTGTCTACATCACCCGATGGAACGACCACCGCTCCAGGAAACAAAAACAACCAGAGGCCACCATGGCCTTCCAGCCTTGTATGACAGAGGTGTGTCTGATCTTTCTGCACTTCCAATGTCGTTCGTGGTTGTCCTTGAGAGGGACAACAACGATCGAAAGGGGGGAATATGTAGCGTCTGGATCAATCAGACACACACATATTATTCATTTATATAATGAATAATCCAGCAAACTCACTCTCCCAAATAAGGCCTGTGAAAGGTTCCCCAAATGAAGCTACACACTGGCAGGACGCGGTGTCTTGTTACAGGACACACACTGAGACTGGGTTTTACGACGGAAAGGAATGTCCTGAGAGGTGTGCAGAGGTCTTGCAGAGTTAGAGGAATAAAAACCCTGTAAATCCTATATATATATAGTCTATATATAACCACTTGATAAATGTGCAAACATGTATCTAATTTTCCCATATCATGATTTTCCCTTTTATGTGGCGTTTGTATTCTTGTAAACTCAATTGGGTTAATGTTTCAGACTTTGCATATTATGCTTAACCAACATTATATGTGTGGCATGTTTGGTCTCTAAAAAAGCCAATCTTCGTCACCGATTTGTTAATTTACATTACATGTTGCTAACTTTGTGATGCATTAGTATTATAAGAATCTTAAAGATTCTTTCCTTAAACACCCAATGAAAGTACATATTCAAATGCCCTGCTAGAACACAAAGGGTCGTAAAATTTCCCTCCAAAGGGAAATCTTCTCATTGGCTCTTGCACCTCCAGGGGGGGGGTGCCATCTTCACGCTTTAAAGTCACTGATCAGCTTTTAGCGGGGGCTTTTTCTTTTTCTGAAATGCTGACGTGAAGGTGATGCTGAATTAGAAGCCTCTAAGGACCCCCCCAAGCTTGTGCCAGGCTGCGGCCTTGTCTTTCCATTCACCAAAGATACACTGACTACCACTGGTTCTCTCTCATCAAGACCACATCAGCAAGGATCAACTGGAGCCTCAACAAATTGCATCAGGACAGTTTAATTCAAATGGGCGAGACATGCAAGTATCAAACTTAGTCTCATTATTTGATACATTAAGTATCCTTACCCCTTTTAAAGAAGGGCATTTTAGAACTAAACTGATGGTTTGCTCAAGGCTGTTGATCTGCTGAATTTCAGACAATGCTGTAACTTCTTGCTTTCCTGTATTCTGCTTCAGCTCTTTTTCCCTTGGTAAACTGTATGCATGTATGTGTGTGTATGTTAGAGCAGTTTAAGTGTTTAGACTAGTTAATAAAATCTTGTTCATGTTACACGTAAAGTTGTCCGTGTCTCAAGCTCATAACTGGAGTCACTAATCATTTAGATCTTGGTTACTGCTCTTAGTAGTATCGTAAATTAAGAAAGACATTTCCCATGCCCCGGAAATGTACATTTCTTAGAGTTAATAAACAATTGATCCTGAGTGTTCATGGGACAAATAGGTTCATTGATTGTAAAATTAATTTAGGACAGTAAATTAATTATATTAACTAATCCAAATATTCATAATAAATTATAACCAGTTATTATTTATTATTAATATTTCATATAGAGCTAATTTGCTACAGGTTCTTCACCGGTTCTTTGACTAAGGTGCTATATAGCACCACTAACTATGGTGCTATATAGCACCGCTACCATATACAGAACATGTTAAGATATGGTGCCATATAGCACCAAAAGTGGTTCCCCTATGATTATGACGAAGAACCATTTTTGGTGCCATATAGAACCTTTTTTTTTTTAAGAGTGTAGCATCTGTAAAACTGCATTCTTTCATCTTAAAAATATATCTAAATTACTGCACATGCTCTCAATGGTTGCCCTGCTCGCTTAATAAATAAACTCCAGCTGGTCCAAAACGCAGCAGCTCGAGTTCTTACTAGAACCAGGAAGTATGACCATATTAGCCCAGTTCTGTCAACACTGCACTGGCTCCCATTAAACATCGTATACATTTTAAAATTTTGCTTATTGCTTGCACTAAATGGTTTAGCTCCCTAGTACTTGAACGAGCTCTTACAGTTTTTCTCAATAGTTTACACACGAATACTGGTACTTGAGACACAATGACCACAACATGTAACTCATGCACCAACCCCCTGAACCAATTCTGCTAAACTACAAGCACAATTCTTACTTTACACTCAAATTGCAGTTCTAAAACACACTTTTTTCAAAACACTACACAAAATTCTCTGCATTTGGCACAATTTTCATGCAGAAAGTCTCGTTTTCACAAGGAACACACTGCCATTCAAATATGCACACTGACTCATCACATGGGCAAACACTGTCAACACTGCTTTAGCATAAAAGGGTTTTGGAGCAGCATAGTTAAAAAAATTAAAAAATGTTTTTACTGTAACTGTATACAGTAAATTATTCTGTTGTTGTAGACCATTATATGTGCAGCTTTGTGTTGGTTGGGATGTACACTGTGCACATTGTTTTTGTGGGAAAAATAAAATATATTTGTATAAAACAATATTCTCAAATATTTTACAACACACTTATGTATGTACTGTAAGTGTAACACTGAACCAAAAAAAGACCTAAGTCATTATGATGAATGGAGAAGGTGTTTTTCATTCATCATAGTGTTTTACATTGAGCACATCAGTGTTCGACTGGTTCTTATAAATGTCTATTCATAATGTGGTTTGAGTGTCACTTGGAAACAAAATACAATTTTGAGAAGAAATTACATTGTTTTGAGTGTAAAGTTTCATTTTGCAGGAGTATTGAGGGGTTTTGCCCATTGTGTGTGTTTTTGGATTTGTGTGTAGAGTTCTGAGAGTATGAGATATGCTTTCAGAAAATGTGTGTAAACAATCGAGAAAAACTGTAAGCTTACAGACTCTTAAGCTCTTAATGCATTACACTACAAAATTCTGGTCAGTTAATAATACTTAGAATATCAAAATCAACTGCTGGCGGTCGATCATTTGCCTATTTAGCACCTAAACTTTGAAACAGTCTTCCTAGCATTGTTCGGGAAGCAGACACTCTGTCAGTTTAGACAAAAATACATCTCTTTACTATGGCATACACATAGGACAATATCAATTTCTATTATTTAAATCAGTCTAATGATTGTTAGGCTGCATTAACTACGTTAATGTCCACAGAGTAAATGAAATTGTCTTGTAAGGTGGCATCAATCTTTTGGAAGATTCAACTCTGCTGTGTCAGATCTGGTTCCACTTGTGGTGCACCTATCAAAGAACCGATGGGCCACCTGGGTCACATCAACACATACACAGTAAGGGGATTGATCTTTTCTCTTCCTGCATCGACAAAAGTATTTTGGAAATCAAACCAATATAGTAAAAGCAGCTCTTATACTTAAAAAATATGGCTTATAATTCAGTGGATAGCATGATGTAAATGCACTTCTTTCCTCATCTTTAATGAGGGTGTATATATCCTCTCTCTTTAGCATTACCAGTGTGTTTGTGAAATGTGTGGCCACTGCATGATTTATAATACAGGCAGTCTTGGTTCTTGCACATTTGTACTCCTGTGCAGTAGAAGAATCTTTGAAGCACTCTTTCATGAGTGGCTCGAGATGATCTTTGACAGCCAGTGGTATATGGTTTGACAGCATCACAACTATTTTTTATTCTGCCGTCATTGTCTACAAGATACAGTTTCATTGATGTTAGGTTTTGAACGATTTACAATGAATTCAAGTAGAATTTAATATGGCATCTAAAAAGCCAAAACTCTATAGGAAATAAGATTATGTAAACAGTCATCATTATCATCCGCTACATAAACATAACATCCGATGGCCTTTGCTGTTTATGTGCCTAGTAACATCTGCTATTCCCTGGTGACAGCAACAAGCAAGCATTCTGTACCCAACATACGGAGAACCAATAATGTACACTTAGTGTCACCTTTGTTATGAATGGCCATTTTTGTGACCATTCATTTTTTAAAAGAGGATCTATAGGACGCAGCTCTGCCCTGGGGGTTGGTCTTTTGGCCTGGTCTCTCTTCTTTCCTTGAGAGCTCAACTGTCTCCTGCTCTAAATCTCAGACAGATTTCATGTTCCTCCTGTGTCTTTTCCTGCTGCTTCTCTGGGACTTCTTGAGGGGCTGATAATCTGCCCACATTGATATGTGTCATTTTCTTGCCTGTTCCTGACACTTTAGAACATATCCTATGACAAAAAATTCTAATTTATCTAGCTAGATATTTGATTTGGAATTGTGCAATACCAGTCAAAAATCTGGACATGATTGATGAGTTTTGATTCATATAAATGAGTGATTCTATACTTGGAGATACAGTTAGCATTTTCAAAAAGTTATGGAACAAAAACTCTTCACTAATAGAAATGATTTCCAGTATTAATTTTAATAACCCAGTGCTTGCCAAACACGTTACTTCCTTTTTTTGCCTTTTTTTTACTTAACGAAAAAGTCATTTTTAAGTGAAATGTAACAGAGTGAGTCAACTCTTTTACAGACAATTAGGCAATGTGTAGAAATATCATTGGTAACAGAGTTTCACGGTAACAGGATTGACAATTTGAAACTTTAGCCAAAACCTCCACTTGCTAGCATAAATGCTAAGAGCACATGACACTAATGAAATCATAATTAAAAGACAACCCACTGTGATCAGGGATGAATTCTTTTTTCCTTGTGATATTGTGGTAACCATTTTGACATTTTGCAAAACTCTTTAGAGTAAAACCTTTTTATAATAAAATATTTTCTCTTAGAGAGCACCTTTCAGTGATTCAGATCTTATCAGTGAGTGAAATTAGACAATTTTAATAACATGCTATAAAAAATTATCTGTGGGGCATTTTGAGCAAAAAACTTCACATACAGACATCAGGGGTGTATTTTACATCTTGTAATAAGGGACATTATAGGACCACTTTAATAGTAGTTACTAGCTAGTTAATAGTGCATTACTCATTTGTTCCTGTGAAATAAAATAAAAAGCAGTTGCCAAACATTGTACAAAATGCATCTCAGTACCAATAAAATGTGTTACGTTTTACTACCATAATCCTTGATATCACATGATTTCAGGGGAACTTGCATTTCTGAAAATGATGAATGATGTGATATGCTTAGTCTCAAATATCTCTCTGAAGTGGTAGTGATGAGTGAGTGTGCATTACGGACATTTTTCTGACTTCCTGATGTGTGCATGCACTCTCAAGTGGCCAAAACCGCAAGTGTGGTTATTGGGACAGGGCCAAAGACTTCTGACCCTCTGGTTAAGTGCAATGTTACATGAGCAGAAACTTTAAAGGTAATCTTTAAAGGTCAGCAAAGCATTGGTTTGAGCCTTCGTCCTCCATGGCGCCATTGAAGAGTCATGTGATCGCGGTTGGTGTCTACCTGAGTTGATATCATTCACCATCATCGCTTTTTCAATGACATACACTATATTGCCAAAAGTTTTGGGATGCCTGTCTTTACATGCACATGAACTTTAATGAGATCCCATTCTTAATCTGTAGGGTTTAATATGGAAGTGGTCCACCCTTTGCAGCTACGACAGCTTCAACTCTTCTGGTAGGGCTTTCCACAAGGTTTTAGGAGTGTGTTTATGGCAATTTTTGACCGTTCTTCTAGAAGCGAATTTGTTGGAAGAGAAGGCCTGACTCGCAGTCTCCTCTCTAATTCATTCACCATGTTCTATCGGGTTGAAGTCAGGACTGTGCAGGCCAGTCAAGTTTCTCCACACCAAACTCGCTCATCCATGTCTTTATGGACCTTGCTTTTGCCATTAACAGGAAAGGGCCATCCCCAAACTGTTCCCACAAAGCTGGGAGCGTGAAATTGTCCAAAATGGCTTGGTGTGCTGAAGCATTAAGAGTTCCTTTCACTGGAACTAAGGGGCCAAGTCCAACCCCAACCCCTGAAAAACAACCCCACACCATAACCTCCACCAAACTTTGCACTTGGCACAATGCAGTCAGGCAAGTACCGTTTCTCCTGGCAACACCCAGACTCGTACATCGGATTGCCAGACAGAGAAGCATGATTGGTCACTCCAGAGAACATGCTCTAGAGTCCAGTGGTGGTGTGCTTTACACCACTGCATCCAATGGTGATGTAAGGCTTGGATGCAGCTATCTTATCGGCTACTAAGCGGGGCAGCGCCTCTCATTTTTCTGATGCAAGTCTGTGGTAAAAAAAAAAAAAAATGGAACTGCAGCGTGCTCATTGGGGCAGATATCACGCTGCCCTACTTATTTTCATGTTGCCATACGTAAACCTCAATCCAGACCCAGGCGACACCGCTTCAGCTTTGTGTACATTATTCTGCATCAGGTCAGTTGGCATGTCTGTTATTCCTATGTGGAGTAGCGCATCCCAATTAATGAAAGAATAAATCCTTTAGTTTAAAAATGCTCATGCGAATAGCCTTTTATAGGGATTTCCAGCATGCACACGCTCCCGTCAGTCACTAGCACGCCTCTTGATGTCAGGGGAGAGAGGTTTACACGCACAGCTCTTACTGGCCTATGTCTGTTACACGTGTGTTCAGGTGATTAGAATACAAATCTTATAAAACCTATACATCATAAACTAGTGCTAAGACCCAGAATCTGCCCTACCTAAATTTATAGTCAGGAGCCAATAATGACACTAAGGATGCACCTCATGAATAAGAGATGATAGAATAGTTTGTCTTAATGTTATGGGATATCACTGTGCACCATAGCTGTGGAATGTGTCAGTTAATAAAAAGCTAACAGCTACATGTGTGTAGAGATGATACAACAGGACTGATGCATGCTTAACTTTCCTCTTTCAGTGCTAAACTCTAGAACTCAAATACCTTTTTGATTAAACCTCACAATGAACACAGAAAAAGGAATATGATGTAAAATATTTTATTTTGTTTTTGTAAATGATTCTAAATCTGATTCCACAAACGCCAAACCCCACACATTGTATACTTCCAAAAAAGCTTTGTTTTAACATTGGATACTACTATACAGGACAAAGAAAAAGACAAATAATGTTAAATGTCCGAATATTGTACAAGAAGGGGGAAAAAAATATCCAAGAAACAAATTTTATTACAGCCAGTCATTGAGAAATTATGTACAATTGATTTATCTGAAAATTGAAAAAATACATCATGCCATGTATATTACAAGCTCAGGACTGTTTAAGAATACCAACAGTTGCAGTCCACATGAGTTGTGCACATGAAAAACTTCATTTCAAACTGGTCTGCAAAGTGCCACTACCAGGTTTGAATTATTTCATTAATTTCAGTGAGTTTGTGACATCATACCATGATTTGTAATTTTCCACAAACCAACACCAAAAGAAAATCTTACTTTATTCTTTAAATGTAAACAAGAAAGAAGCATACTTTACATTTCATTAAATGTCTACGCATCGAGTTTTCTGAATGTGAAAGGCATTGAACTTCATCTCTAAAGTTCTAAACTTGAGTCTATGCTGTGGAGCGTTAAGAACAGCTTGTGCTCAATATGGGGAACTATCAAATGCATTATGGGTGACTTCAAATGAAATTCACAGCACGCACTAATCTGATGAACAGAGTTAAGATGCCACAATCACCTCGGCATGATTGGTGCTCGTTTTGACTGCGAAAATATATAAAAATGGCAAAAAAAAGCTAAAGTAAGGAAACAGTTCTTCAAGTGGTCAGATAATTTTAGACAATATTGATTCTACATTCTAAATACAACAAAAATACTCTGAATTCTTTCATTTTTACAGATTCTGTACAACTTTATACAATATACTCTCAAAATGATATCTTGACATCCTTCTTAAATACTTTTAAGTTTAAGGTTTTTTTTTTTTCTTTTCTTTTTTGTTGAAAACAAAAGGTCACCCAGACAGCTATGATAAAGTTAAGGTAACATTTGGTCGAGTATTTAAAAATTTTCATTTATAGACGGATATTTACACATCGTATAAAGTAACGTTCTGTCCAATCGGCAGGCTTTCCCAGCAGCTCGACTCTCTGCTTCTCCACATCTTTAAAAAATATCTTCGATCAATAATAAATACAAAAGCCGTCTCTTATTTTACAGAAATCAAAACAAAGGAAAAAATAAACTGACTCATGGAATCAAGTATTTAAACGGTATCTTTCGGTTTTAGTGCAAGTTAATAATTCCCTTAGCTTTATCCCTAAGGAAGTCTTCTCAGTACATTCCTTGTTCAGTGGTGTCTACATTTCTGTAACTATATGTGTATATATTTGTGTATATATATTTCTTTACCCAGAGGACCTGCCTCTTTATATCTAAATAAGGCTGTGGCCAGCACGTTCCAAGCCTAAGCCCGCCTGAAAACCTTCGCCTAGCTCGCCATCGTCTCTCATGCAGGAAAAAATACATTTACATTGTCTTTGCAATTCAGAGTTACCAGTGTGCAGCCTGTTTATATTTTAGGTGAAGGTGCTCAATCATAAACTACATCAACTTATCCGCCCACTGAACCAAAACAGACCCCTGGAGTCGGTTTAACTTTCTGAAAACCAGGCAGTTATGCCTTTAAAACCCCTTACAGTTCTGCGGTCTAAATCATGCCCTAACATTTTTGATGTTATATATAATCAGAATTGAAGTAATAAAATGTTTTCTGGGCCTAAAAAAGTAAAAAGGAATGCATATGCTGATTCGTTTTCGCTGATGTCTTTCAATTCATCCATTTCCTGCAGTTAACGGCACCACAGGTACAAGGGATTTTATGCTGATCGTCCTCCAGATCAAACTTGTAGTCGTAACACAACTGGAAAAGAAAAGGAAAAAACCGGTGACCAGAATGTTAAACGTCAATCTAACTGGGTCAAAGGCCGCATTTTATAGACAGTATGTGGGGAACAAATGCCTTTCAGACTGGTGGGATAAACTAGGTTTACCTCTTCGCCTCTCTGGATTCTGCGGTTGGAACTGATGATGATTTTGTGATCTCTTTCAAAGGTTACAACCTCAGCGATACAGTTGGGTGCACAGGAGTGGTTGATATACCTGGTGGATAAAACGATTGTTAGAAACACATTTAAACTGGATTAAGCAGGTAAGGGCCGAAACATGCTACACAAGCTATGCAATCTTCTGCAATCGTTTTTCTCATTCAGGTCCACTACTGAGCAAGTTAAAAGGGGGGTCTAGTGTTATTTCATGCATTCTGACTTATTTAAAAGAGTTTAGTTAGAGAGTTGGATTCTCAAGTTAAACATGACAAAAAATAAAAAAACGAGTTGGATGTATGACAGAGATTCTCCTTCAGGATTCGAATACGTTTTTTTCAAATATGGCCCTTGTATGACTTCATAAAGAGCGGAACTGCTTGTATGGGCACTTCTCCCGGATAAGTGCGTGCGCACACACATCAACCAGACCAAGAGCACGTCCATCAACAAGCTTCGCTCGGGTTATGGAAGCCGTTGGTAGCGCAGTCATTGTTTCTAGACCACGAAATCAACAATGTCACTAAAGAGGTGTGTTTCTGGTTGTGAGGGAAAGATAACCATGTTCAGCTTCCCAAATAACCCAGAATTAAGGAAACAGTGGATGCCGTTTGTTTTTCCCGGAGCAGCAACGGAGTTGTGCAAGTGTGTTTGTTTGTTCCCGGTCATGAGTCGAAACTGCAGGCGGTGACTGCATCAAGCAGTGTTTTGTTGGCAATCAGCGCATAAGTGCATATAATATAAACTACACAAACGTATAGTGAATCAAAAGTTATCCAGGGATAAGGCCATGATGAGTGTGTGTGCACTCGTGTCTCTTTAGCTCTGCCCACTGCACGCCTGCACAAGCTTGGTTGTTTTCAGAAAGAATCGGTACAGGGTATCTGTCTTTTATAAATATAATAAAACTAAAGACTCTTCCAAGATACGAAGGATGCAATACTACTCTATAGGTACTCAAGATTAACATGAGACTGTCAGAAACTGTGTGTGTTATGTACCCTTTAAATTTGATATTAAAAGCTACATGAATGCTAACACACATGCATTTGTATCTGCTTTTGCACAATTGTGTAGACTATGTTTCTGGCCTTAATGTATAAAGATAACAGTGTTGGCATTATTAGAAATTCAAGTTAATTTTTCCACCTTGCAGGTCCTCCTGTAATAGTCGCATCAATTACGTGCTCACTATCGATGCGAAACATGTAGACTCCACGATTCTGCAAAAAATAAACATACATACATAAATAAATAAATGGACAAGCACTTGGACAGAATAAGTGCTTGTTCAGCATGTCTTTCAATTGATTATTCAAAATACATTCTATTATAATGCATACCTGTGCTTCATACATCTTCTCTTTCCTGTTTGCCACCTCATTGCGAATGATGGTACCAATGTATTCAATAACCATGGTGTATTTTTCAATGTCCCTAGCAGCGTACAGCCCTAAACCCTGGATTAAAATAATGAAAACATTTTAATTATTACAGGTTGGAGTCATTTTTAAACAATTAAGCTAAAGTTTATCTTCATTGGAATACATGTTTGGAATACAAGCATACTTCTTTCTATATACTGCATGGTACTAACTGTATACTGCTTACTGTAATTGAAAAATATTAAGTGAAACAGTAGGCATTACATGTTTATCATTTCACTCGAATTAGTTTTAAATAGTAGCATGCTATGCCATTGTACCACGACCTCTTCATGTAGCATGTGAGTGGCGATCCAATTATACTGGAAATAAAAATATTTTTGGATTTTTAATAACATTTTGTGTAAATGGCTTTTTAACACTAAATTAAGCCTTGCAGTCTAAAAGTAAAAGTGTCACAAATACCCCGTCCCTAAAAAAAAAGGGCTAGTTAAGTGCATCATATTATGGGAAACGGCATCTCACAGACTGTACTCTGTTAAAATAAGGCACATTTTGTCAAATTCAAGTTATCTGCTAACATTGGCAAGCGGAGGGATAATCACTGGCACGTGACAATAGCTAAACAAGTGTATTTAATTGAAATAAAGTCCCTCAATCTTGCATACAGATGTATATCTTGAGGTAATTATTCCACAGCCTGTTTTAAGTTAGGAGCTATACAGTATCACACTATTAAGTGTGATACTGTACCCTGGACTAGCACGCAGATCTGACAAACCAATCACACGACCAGAGGTGTCACTCCGTGTGCCATAGGTCTACCCCTGGTCTATGCTTACAGAACATTTGCATGCTGTGAACAGCATACATACACACTATACTGCAGAAATATTATGAGTAGATATGTTAGCATGCTATTCCAAACATTGAGCCATAATTATGATCTTTCTACCTGTATACGTGAACGAGCCAGGTAGACGTTGGACTTCCACTCAGCCTTCATACGGCGGTACTGAAAGGACTTGGAATGGACAAACTGCTTGCTGTATGGAGCGACACCCATCTCAGCCGGGATCCCAGAGCTCTGCAGGGCCTTGGAGGAGCTACAGCTGGTCAGGGTATGAGGCCTGCATAGGAGAAACAAGCATATGTGCTTTAATTTTTCATAGTTTTTCAATAACTGTATTGCGTACTTCTGCTGAAGCGGACCAAGCGCTCTATGACAAATACTCTGTCTTTTCTAGTCCTATAATGAATCTACAATGCCACAGCAAAACAAATTAAGATTTGTCTGAGCAGTTTGATTTAATTGTGATGAGAAAAAGATTGCCATGAAATTACACAAAGACAATAAATAGGCAACATGTGTACCCAAACACAACATGAACAATGTATGATTCACAAACAAATGATTGTATGGTTTTCAAGTCTTTTTGACTGATACATTAAAAATAACCTGACTCATAACCAGAGTTATCAGATTGGTTTGAATCACTGAATCAGTTGGAGCTGTTCTTGACTTCACTGCACTTAGCCTTTCTCTTTTCATATTAAAATGAATGCACAATGATTGATAAATCGCCAACATTAACAGCAAACTGAGCTCAAACCGGGACAGGAATGGATGTTCAACTCACAGACCACAGGGAAAGCAGGAAATCCAATACAAACATGGACGAAAAAAAGGTTATTATTATACAGAATACCTTAACACAAACCTCTTGACATGTGAGCAAGCTTTAGGTTCAGAGCGGGCACATCCAGAGGGGTTGATGGCCAAGGGCAGCTGCATCAGCGGGTTACGGCCATAACGGAATGTGTATTGCTCACATGCCTCCACTCCAGGAAGCTTTAAAAAAAAAAAACAGAAAAAAAGATTAATGTTACGACACCAGGAGCGTTTACAAAGACATTTTTTGTTTCAGCAAATGGAATTTTATGGCATCAATTAAGACATCCAAACAAATCAACTTTTTGTACAATGGTATTTCTTTATGCTTTGGTGTTTTGTTGCAAAGATTTAGAGAGTCTGCCAAGGCAACAAAAGTTTAAATGTAGACATCCATTTATCAATGAGAATGTCTATGTGCGTTTAGAAATCTAATTTTCAGTGTTTGCGCTCTATTTAAAACTGACCAGCCTCTTTCCATACCCACAACATTCACATCACTCAAACTCAACATCAGAGCATTATTTACGTGATAAGTTCTTATAAGCAAGACTTTTACTTACAGATTCCACAATCCTGGTAACAGCAGATACAGTGAGTCCAAATAGGTCCTCTCCCTTCAGGTAAACAGGGAAGAGCTTCAGAGATCCAGTCTCGCTCCTTCTCTCCGCCACGGGCTCCAGGACCTTATCCCACACACCTGCACCAAAACATGAGGAAATTATTATATAATTACCACCCCCAAGTGTTTAGATGTTATTCTATCATCTGATCTATGTTAAATAAAAAACAAATCGAAATGTGGATGTTTATCCATATTGTTACAGATATCACTAGGGAAAAAGAACAGAACTGGTTGAAAGCACAATCCAAACTATTGCTTACCTTTTGGTGAGGATCCAGTAAGAACCATGTCATCATAACCCTGCTCCACCACACGGATGATAAACTCAGGGTCATTTTCTTTCTCATCGATGGAACACACGTAGTGGCAACGACGGTTGCCATGACGCATGCTCCAGTAGATCCGGCTGGCCTCGTAGCCCACAGGAAAGATGGCAGACATTGAGTGGAAAGGCTGCATCTGGTGAGGAAGCAGCTGACCAACTGAGTGGAACACCAAGCTGCCCACACGGAAGGTGTGTTCTCGCTCACCCCTCTGTATGAGGCTGGCGATCTGCCGTGCCTCATCCCTCTGCACGTAGACCCTACGGAACACGGCAAAGCAGCGAAGTTCATGCTCGGTTCCTGCCAGCCCACCTACTATTGAGCCGGTTCCCCTGGGTCTGTGCAGGTGGCACAGCATAGTCTTATCTTTGAAGAATGTGCACTGTGCTTTAAGGGCACAAGTAAAATGGTATGCATTAGTGCAACGCAAGCGGTGGCAGCCACTCGTGGCACCGATTTGCTGACAGTATGTACAGCGCACCGATAGGCCTCTCCTCAGGGCCAGCTCTACGTTAATGAGAGCTCCAGCCTGGGTCTCATAGACTTCAGTAGACCACAGGGCACAGTTGAGGTGCACCCATAAATCCAGATCAAGGTTCAGTAGACGGGCCGGCCCGTCAGTGAGCCCGTCACCTTCTTCGTGGCAGAAGCAGCAGCGGCGCAAGTCTTTGGGCATGGGCTCAGGCCTAAGAGACATCCCCAGTTTCTTCAGTAGTTCATCAACCTCTTCCTCCCCCGGCAGGTGGTAGTTACCCTTAGGTACCACAATTTGAACACTCCACTTTCTCCAACGTAAAGCCTTCCAGCGCTTCCCGAATGAACCCCGAGGGTCATCCACACCGTTGTGTACCGCTCGTGGCCGAGGCTTAAGCTTCACTGTGACCTTTAGAGCATCAGACTTGCAATCTCCTCTGAGTGTCTCAGAAGTGATGGAGGGGAAGCACATTATCGGAGTTGGGGGTGGAGACTGCTTAGGCTGCAGCTGAGCCAAACAGTGCACGTCAAGATCAGATATATTGTTACTGTATTGATGAAACACCTTTGTGGGATTATGCTTATCCTCAGAGTCAGGTGGTGGAAGCAAGTTTGGCTGTGAGAGCAGGAGAAAGCAAAGACACTTTTTAACTTTGAAGAAAAGGAATTTTAAATTCTGATTTATTGTGGTTTATACTTACTTTACCATCTACCAATTTGTTTTGCATGGAGGCTGAATAGACAACAAAGCAGTTATGGCTGCAGAAGACAAGGCTCCCCTCAGATCCTCCATGGCCCTGTAGAAAGAACATCTGTGAGATCAGGGTCACCCTAGGCAGGAAACAGGGCATGCCATTTTCCATCTACTGCTACAAATTATCATTAGATCGAAGTGCCTCACTGGCAAGAGATCAAAGCTTCCATATGTTGCAAACCCCTGATGCTGATGACATAGGAAATAAGATTTGCATACTATTAAAATAAAAAGGAGGGGGTAAGGGCGGGAGACATCAAAGGTGTCCCATGATTTAAATGACCTGAAATGGGCTTAACTGTTTTTGAACTTGGGCATCTTACACCCTTTAACAAAACGTGCCTCAGTACACACGTTCCCTTGGGTAATGTCAGTTAACTCAGTGACTGTAGTGGGGTAGATTTTCGCTTCCCATCAGGGGCTGGATTAGCATAATTGGAGCACTATTCTGTGCCTCCTTGAGGGGCTTTGAGGGGGTTCGCACATTTTCAAGTGCTTTATGGCTTCAGCCTTCTTCAGTGCTGTGTCAGAGGATGTAGTCTAGACCCACACCAACTGGTTGAAAAAACACTTTCACAGCCCTTAGGGGTTGATATGAGGTCTATTGACACAAGGCTTCCAGGAGACAGTAAAATACATATCCTATAAATGACAGTCATCTGGGAAAGGTAATTTGGGAGTTTCAATCACATTTGTGTGGCATACCCGTTTATTTATTGGCAGGTCTTTGGTGGACTTCCGAACCCCATTTCCAAGAACCACCACCCTGCAGTTGGAGCACCACTGTGGTTTAGGCCCTGGACTGCTTCCACCCATCTGATAGTCTGGTCTGACCACCACTGAACCTGTAATATAAGAAACATATCAATCAAACCTACAAATCATGCAGTTGCAGGGGAACATCTGACAAATTCCATTGACCAAGCTTGCATGTTTTGAATTTTTTTGTTAAGTTGTTCGAATTGGTTGAAATATACACTCACCTAAAGAATTATTAGGAACACCTGTTCAATTTCTCATTAATGCAATTATCTAATCAACCAATCACATGGCAGTTGCTTCAATGCATTTAGGGGTGTGGTCCTGGTCAAGACAATCTCCTGAACTCCAAACTGAATGTCAGGATGGGAAAGAAAGGTGATTTAAGCAATTATGAGCGTGGCATGGTTGTTGGTGTCAGACGGGCCGGTCTGAGTATTTCACAATCTGCTCAGTTACTGGGATTTTCACACACAACCATTTCTAGGGTTTACAAAGAATAGTGTGAAAAGGGAAAAACATCCAGTATGCGGCAGTCCTGTGGGCGAAAATACCTTGTTGATGCTGGAGGTCAGAGGAGAATGGGCCGATTGATTCAAGCTGATAGAAGAGCAACTTTGACTGAAATAACCACTTGTTACAACCGAGGTATGCAGCAAAGCATTTGTGAAGCCACAACACGCACAACCTTGAGGCGGATGGGCTACAACAGCAGAGGACCCCACCGGGTACCACTCATCTCCACTACAAATAGGAAAAAGAGGCTACAATTTGCACGAGCTCACCAAATTTGGACAGTTGAAGACTGGAAAAATGTTGCCTGGTCTGATGAGTCTCGATTTCTGTTGAGACATTCAGATGGTAGAGTCAGAATTTGGCGTAAACAGAATGAGAACATGGATCCATCATGCCTTGTTACCACTGTGCAGGCTGGTGGTGGTGGTGTAATGGTGTGGGGGATGTTTTCTTGGCACACTTTAGGCCCCTTAGTGCCAATTGGGCATCGTTTAAATGCCACGGCCTTCCTGAGCATTGTTTCTGACCATGTCCATCCCTTTATGACCACCATGTACCCATCCTCTGATGGCTACTTCCAGCAGGATAATGCACCATGTCACAAAGCTCGAATCATTTCAAATTGGTTTCTAGAACATGACAATGAGTTCACTGTACTAAAATGGCCCCCACAGTCACCAGATCTCAACCCAATAGAGCATCTTTGGGATGTGGTGGAACAGGAGCTTCGTGCCCTGGATGTGCATCCCACAAATCTCCATCAACTGCAAGATGCTATCCTATCAATATGGGCCAACATTTCTAAAGAATGCCTTCAGCACCTTGTTGAATCAATGCCACGTAGAATTAAGGCAGTTCTGAAGGCGAAAGGGGGTCAAACACAGTATTAGTATGGTGTTCCTAATAATCCTTTAGGTGAGTGTATATTCAACTTGCAATGAGGTAAACAAAGATGTCTAGTTGTTAATCATCACAGCTTTTATTTTAACTCAAACTGAAAAAAGTGCAATATGTGTGTGAAGTACATTTAACACACATACTGCTTAAATGTTTATCTAAGGGCAAACATGATGTTTTAAGTACATCTGAAAGAAAAAATTTGGCAAGTTTTGTTAGTGATGCATTTAGTCATGAAAACGACCCCAAATTGAACATAAGGGTTAAGCACATTAATCGCAATTAATTGTTTTTATAGTTAATTTCTGACATTAAAATATGAAAATATATTTTAAATCCAGGGTTCCCACACCTTGGTTAACTTAAAATTCAAGGACCTTTCAAGGACTTTCCAGGTCCAATAGGAGAGCAAGGTTACATAATGTTACCTTGTACCTTGTGACCATTGTTACAGTTTTCATGTGTCAAACACAACTATGTAAAAAAAAAAAACATTTTTTTGCATTTATTTTTGGCCATATGAAAGAGATCTGATATTCTCTTTGTCGTATTTCTGTTTTGCATAAAACTGAAGAATATTCGGTACATCCTATACTGTAGTCTAAAATGATCTGAAATGAACTTTTGCATGGATTTTATTGAAAAGAGCTTAGGCTCATGTAGCCATAAGTTTTAAGATATATGAATATGCTTTTAAGTTTTACTCATCTTTTTTTTTTTTTTACTAAGTTTTGGTTTACATTATCTTAATAAGCAAAGCAATTCAACATTCCATTAAATAAAATATTTGGGCAACAGATTATCACAAATGTTTTATGTTTATTGAACACAATATACGGTAATTAACTGAATATATTTGGGTTCAGTGTAAGCACTGAAAACATTGAGGTACCATTGTAGTAGTTTTGTGCGCATGTGAACGTCATGGCAATGTACAACACAAAGTACCTCACGCGGGTAAAAGCATTTAACTAATGTTAATCAAGCGAGCTAGTATGCATAGGCCACGAAGTGATGGCAAAATAACACATTAGCGGACTAGAGGGAAAAATATGGAATTTTTTCCAGAAAAGTTCTTGCACAAAATAAATTCAAGCTTTTGGCAAGCAGTTAAGGCCGAGAGACCGAGAAAAAACGGCACAAGGCCGGCAGTTGCGCACCGCTCCGGTCTCGTATCTCACAGAGGAGCTTGGATGCATAAAAGGAGGAGCGACGACAGAGAAGGATGAGAGGACCATGCCTGGATTTTACATTATGTTGTAGTGAACAGCAGCTATGATGGCACCAGAGGTGCCCACTTCACAACAGGAGTTCCTCTGTCCCACTTTGATTAAGACGACAGAAGGATGTGATAGGACACTCAACGCTAACTAAAAAGACTATGGTAATCAGGACTGCCAGAATGAGGACATCAACGTCCCATTGATCATGGGCTAATCTCATCAACGGTTGCCCATTGTTCAACTCTGCCCTCCATGTCTGAGACCAAGGTGTTAACGACCATGGACTGCCGAGGGCCACCAAACTGGTTCTGGCTTGATCACAGCAAGAACAAAGAAATGCTCCAAGTGAAAGACAATCTCTATACACATATTGGCTTGAAACCACAAAAAAGGACAGGAAACTGTAAGGAACATGTCCTATACGTCTCCTTATTCATCCAGAAAACTGTACACACAGTGACTACACAGAGCCAATGTAATCTCACCCACTGACACAGAAATGGACATCTGGATGATACCTCAACCAATGTACATCAGGTTTGGACTCTACGAGTTCAGTATACTGCCACAAGGACTTTGACAAAGTTTTGGAAAGGAAAAAGTATTTCCAAAGTTCTAAAGACACTGCTCCTGCTGAGGACTTTGGCTCCAGTAATCAATGGTTGACCTGCTTGACTCTTGCCGTTGTTACCTTCAGTCTACAAAGGATCCTGTGGATTGACCACCACCTGACCTACAGTTCTCCGGATTACACAAGGACCAGCAGTGAACCCGCAGCACTTGGTGCAGCTCTGCAACTGTTGGAAAGCGATCCAGTCTACTCCCACTGCGAGTAGAAAGATACCAGGGGAAGACGTACCCGATCACCCGACCACGTGGAACGTGAATATAAACTAACCAAACCTCTTCCAAAGGCCTTGGCATTAGGTTGTTGCTATATGAGATTGCTATTTGTGTAGAGACTGTTTATCTAAGGTCAGCATATACAGATAGATACATTAGACACGTTATCTGTATTCATAGTATATTGCATATTTACCATTTCATACCAGCATCCAGAAATACCACAAGTGACTCCCCCCAAAGACTGATAATTACCCATTCATTGCTTCGTCCAACCTGTTTCTCATCTACTTGCCATTTACTTTGTTAACATCCATTTGTGTAGTAGTTTTGTAGGATTTGAGGGTGGACCAGACACAAATTAATCTTCCAGATAATTCGTTCAAACATAATTCCACACAAAACTCAACTCAACACTCCAAAATCAACAATCTATGGTCGTAAAAGAAGTGGGCTCCATGGTGAGGGGGGGAAAGCAGTCACTTCTGAACCAAAGATGATACCTAATTGGTCAGAATCCATCCAGGAGGATGGGCAGACATTTGAGTTTAAAATTTCAGAACACGAACAAGGAATTAGACAAAGATGAAGACAGAGACATAAGATGGGTTAACAATTTCATTCAAGCCATCTAAATACTCTTGTCTCACTTTACTTTCTTTTACTTCGTTTCTTTTCTTTCCGTTGAGTCTCATGTTCCAAGTAAAGTTTTGCCGCAAAGTTTCAACCAAGGATTCTACAGCAAAGCCTGCTTCAACTTCAAACCTCATCCATGAGACTTTCCATCCATCCTCCAACACGCCATGTGATTGGCTTCCCAAGACGTCGATCAAAGACACAACAAGACCGTCAGCGAATCAAAGAACCTGGGAAACCCCTCTGCAGCCAGGACCAAGAAGGAGGGAATCCCCATTAAAAGAAGACACAAGACACAAACGCAAGTAACCTCCATATTCTAACTAAACTGGTGCATTGATATCAAATTTAATAACCCTGCCTAAGAAACGATAGGAGGGTTAAATTAATGATTGATGGTTCGTTCAGGTCATGTGTTATAAATGCATATATTGCTAGAAACTTTCACTCTCTTAAAACTCATTCGTTCCTCACTCTCCTTCTTTCTGCAACTTGTGTGAATGTGTGTGTTTGTGTTAGATATTAGTTCAATCAATATCAATAAAGTTTTGTTTGTATTTAAAGATAAGTGTTCTTGTGTTATGTGCTTACGAATTTAATGTATTAAACAAAAGAGTTGATAGTTATGAAATAAGTGACTCTTTCGAAATTCCCTATGAATTAATTAATAATTTCCTTTGAGCTAAATAGACCCGTTTCCCTTATACAAGTCTTACAGTTCGTAGTTTCTGTTTGATTCTTGATTAAATTTTCTTAGTAGTTTAGTCATTCTTTCTTAGTTTAGTCATTTTCCTTAGTAGTTTTTAGTGAGTGTGATATTTTGCTCTTGTATATCTTTTGTGAATAAATAAATTTTATTGCAAACTGTGTCATTCTTGTTTTGAATCAGAGGCTCTACAAGCTCACCAAAATCTCACTAAATCCTTCAGATTGGTCAGATGATGAACCTATAATTTATATAATTATAATTCAGTCAATAATCTTCCATGACTGTTCTTTATTGTCAAGGTGAAATTCCTTGGCTGGTGGCCCGTAATATATGAAGAAATATTCTGACGCTCTCACACTCACCTTAGGTGACGTGTGACTAAAAACTCAATATTAATACTAAATATTAATATTAATAATTTAAGACCATAAATCACTACAGTGTTTTGTTTATGTTTTATTATGTGTGTGTGGCAGTTGTCCGTTAGGAGGCTGGCGTTTTTACTTTCATTTTGGTGTTTATTTCTTTAATAAAGTGTTAAACGTTTGCCGGTTCCCGCCTCCTTCGTCCCAAGACAACAAACTTTTTTACAAAATCTATGCATGTTTATTTTCAAAAACTTTCCAGGGCTTTGACATTTTTTTTCTGATTCACAAACTTTCAAGGATTTCAAGGACCCGTGATAACCCTGTAAATCACAACAAAGCAAATGTATTTGAAACTAAATAAATTAAGCACTTCAAGCAACCACCTTCAAAAAAGTCTCTGTTGGTTTTTTGTTCTGATTTAAAAATACATATGAACATTATTATGAAAATGGTCAACAAACCCAACAGATAGTACCTCACAATTGGGGGTCTGTCACTGAACCATTTGAGAGAAACATTAAGTACTTTAAGTTTCTGCATAATGCAGTTACGAGATATTGACAGCCAAAATCAATAACCACATTTTTTTGCACCTAGAAGTCTGTTGATGTGGGTGAAATGAGTGCCGGTCTTGTTTCACATTTACTTACCCTCACTGAATGCGTGGTGTGATAGTGGGGCACCTGGTGGTCTGAGGAGCCTCATACCAGGTTGTTGGTGGAACAGAGCAGTTTGAGGGGGGATCCTAAGTCCACTAAACATGTCTATTGAGCTGCGGTGCTCTGGACCTGGAGAGCGAATCACCTCATAGTTCCCGGGTATGGACACACAAAGCATGTTCGCCAGTGCTGACACCACTCCTTGAATGTTCTGTGACATAAGCAGACACATGATCAGAGAGGAGATGTAATCATTCTTGCTTTGAATAAGTCATTATTGATATAGAATGGATGACATTAACTGCAGGCACTCACCTGTGTTGTCACTGGGTTCAGAGTAACAGATACAGACACCAGGTCAGTTCTTAAGCATGTAGAGAGCTGTCCAAATTGCGAAGCAAAGAAATTGCTTGGTGGCTCTGTCTTGACTTCCCACTGCCTGGCTTCAGAACCTATAGGCAAAACAGCAAGGTTTTGTTAGTTGACAGTATCCAAGCTCTGCTCCAAAACCTTATGTTGCATACTACCTACATAGGCAGCTACCTTCTATGGCAGGCTACACAAATAGTGCTCCTCATGTAAAGTACACATAATTCTTGACTCAAAACTGATTCCAACAGAATTTTTTTAACAGCATGTTGATAAGCTAATGATGTGAAACCAGAGACAGCATATTGCTGAGACAGGAAAACTGCTATATTGTGCTGTTGTACTAAACATCAGCACGACTGTGATTCAGCCTTAGGCACGAGTCCTCAGGTTTTCCAGCAGTGATGATATTCAGTACAACAGCATGATATGAGTATGATATTGCTTATCCACATCTCTAAAACAGTTTTCGTATCAAGTGTGTGTCCATGATGTCTTGTGTGTTTGAAATATTAAATGCATCCAGTATATGTGAAAATATGATAGAAATTCAAAATGTCTGCTTATTCTACACGCGCCCCTATATGAATATCATCAGCTGTGGGGCGCTAGAGAAATCGCAATCAGCAAACTCAAATCTAGTCCGATATAGGCGATTATTTCATTTACTAAAGTAGCTGGATGTGGTCATGCTAATGCCTTATTTCCATCCTTGTTAGCGGAGACCTCGGTTCGAATCCCGCTCGGAGAGGGTCGAGTAGGGCCAGTTACATATGTGCGCTCTGATACATTTCAGTATGCTAACATGTCTGGTGAGTGTTTTATTTAGGAGTTTGTGAGGGTCAGTGGTGTTTATGTACAAATGGATATCAGACACTCCAAGCACAGACACAAACACTCAATCTGACAGAAGAACTGTTCACTAATGATCTCGAGCCGCCTTCAGATCAGCACATTTAGAACTTTTTATATTTAATTTGTATTGTACTGTTTAATAATTCTGAATGGATTTGTATATATCTATATGCTGTAAGGTTAAGCTAGTATTGCAGCTTGACTTGTTAGATTACCTGTACAGTCCAGCATGGGAATGACTGGAGAGACAGCAGGGGATGGTGGCTCCTCTTTAACTCTAGACAGATCTGGATAACAGCTGATCTCCATGCCAACCACACTCTCAGGAGAAGATGATGGGACAAAACTGTCTGGACTGTCCCTGTCCACACAATGCTCATGACCCCTATTAAAGACACAGAACCATTATACACACACACTGACATAAACCAAGACTTTATGGTCAACAGTGGGAAGACTGAGATAGACTGCTGACCTATGATCTGATGCGTATTGCACACAAAAATGTGTCAAGAGCTGTCTGAAAAGCCCATAATGTTACAATAAAAGTTTTTTTGTAAGATTTTTGAGTAAGATTCATTAACTACAAAGTTTTTTTTTTAAAGATTTGTTGCAAAGCTGTAGTCCATAAGTTTTGCCTCTGTGTCGCCATCTCTGTTAGAAAACTGCAATTGCAGTTATTTGCGGAGTTATCATCTGTACGCGAGTTGTGCGTCGGCGACGGATGAATCAATGTTTTGAGGAGTATGTGCAGTTTTGCTGTCAGACACTGCATATTGTGGATTGTGTGGATATTGTACTTCAGAATCACAGATTCTACGTCTTGGAGTATAACCTAAATAAGAATTTTCACCGGAAAATGTCATCTGAACAAGTAACATGTCTGCCACTTTTGGGAAAAAAAAACATTATAATAGATCGCGCTACCAACGGTGATTAAATCTAACGATCGCTCATATAACATCAAACCGTGCAAATTATTATTATTGTTATACTTTGTTCTCAAATTGTTAATACAACTACGTGTATTTAGTGTGTATTAGAGTTACCTGTAGTTTTCAATTTCTGTACAGTCTAAACTTTTGCTTTTGACTACGGGTGAATCTCTAGTTGTCACTGATGATGTCATCAAAATGAAAAGTCTAATTACTCCAGCTGCTGTGAGAAAAGGCTATAAATGATCCGCTGAAGAACATGCAGTATACATGCTCCTCACGGGCGTTACTACTACTAGCTGGACTCTTTCTTTATGTATACAGACGTGACGTAATGACACAAAGACATGCTTGAATTTCCCACGGAAATCCACCATACCACTCTAATTATAACACATTACTACATTAATATTAATTTATTTAGGATAATTTTTAGCCAAAAAAAGTTACGGGCTGCAGCATTAAATTAGATTTCCTTATCCTATGTTTATTTTGCTTGGCCCTCAGTGTCAGTTGCTTTTTAATGACACGGAAATAAAACAAATTGTTGCTGGTCATTGAACACATCATTCCTCCTTGTCTAAATGGGGGTTCTAGGCCAGAATAAACTGTTATGGACTAGGATTTTTGTTAACCCCTAGGAGTCTGAGCTGTTTTGGGGTCCTTTAGAAGTTTTGACATGCTCTGACTGACATTTGTGTTTTTTCCAGTTGCTTATAAACACATTAATGGCAAAAGTGTCATTACACTGTATTCAGCACAAACTGGGCTACCATAATATGAGAGCAAGATGTATGTACATCAGGGTTCTTGCAGGTTTCAGTAAATCAAATTTAAGACCTTTTTAAGACATTTTAAGACCATAAAGATTGAAATTTAAGACCTATACGACGCATTACCAAAATTATTTAAATCACAGGAAAAAGAAAAGAAAAAAAAATTCATTTTATATCAATGAATTCAATCATTGAAAAAGCATTAATTTAATTTACAGATAAAGCAATGACATTAGTAACCCTCCACAGCCAACAGCGTGCCAAATGCCCAAAACCTTAGGCCCAAAATGAAAATAGGCTAAAACAAACTTACCCTCAAATAGAATAGATATAGACAAAACAGCATGTTAATAGCCTAATAGAGATTGAACAGGCTACTCCAAACTGCGATTTTTCTGGTTAAAATGCGTTTTGTTTTGTTTTTTTACAAATGAAAAATGCATGCATATAACATTTTATATATTAATGTTTATATATTAATGAGACTAATAAAAATTATTATATTCGATAAATACAAATATTTAACAATTTTTTTTAATATTTCTATTACAATAACATTTTCATTATTTTAAAAAAATAAATGTGTATTTAAGAATAAATATAACAATATAATAATAATATTAATAAAAATAACATTTATATTTTACAGAAAACTGCTGGGTTACCTGTTAATATGCAGACAGCATATGACTAAAAATCATTAGAAAGGTCTAAGGATTTATTGTAAAAAAATAAATGAAATTCTGTTCTTTTTATCTGTGATATCAATTTCTTAAAGTCTATGTATTTAATATGCAATATGAGCCTCTTATGCATCCACTGTGGGGAAAAAACTGTAGATTAGAGAAAAAACATGGATTGTCATATACATTTATTTAGACAGAAGTATTATTTTTCTTATTTGTTACCCAAACGTTTTATTCATACTGGAAGCTAGAGGGCGCCCTTGAGCAGAAACTCCACATTTGCCTCAGAGAAGTAATCGTTAGCCCTAATGTGAAGCTAGCGATGTAGGATAAGCAGAAGATAGAAACGCTTTGACTGATTAAATAAACAAGACAATAAACACGACTGCATCAGGATATGGTGTATTTGAGTTCTTCAAGCCTTCACTATTTTCTATTTTCTAAGGTATGCAGTGGTGATTGAGTGCAGACTTTATCACTGTATAGAATAATATAAAACAATGCTTATCTGCCTCATTCTGTGCAACAAAATACAACGTTATTAAACGTAGACGTATTTTGCGGGCAGGTAATTGCCTTTATCACGGGATTTGTAGTTTTATCACCGCATACGTGTACCAACACCAATATCCCCCAGAAAGAACTACTACACACCGAACGAACGTTCTGAGGGCAGCGTAGCAAAGACTCTAGAGCTCCGCTTTGTAATCTACGATTCGATACCATTTTGCTACTGTGTAACGTTAATAGCTTTCTGCGGCTAGCGTTTCTGGAAATGAACAAGGATAAAACCTTCTTTTTTAGACCTAACTGAATGAATTTTTTTAAAATTCATTTTAAGGCCTTAAATAAAAGAATTATAATTTTAGACATTTTAAGACTTTTTAAGACCCCGCAGGAACCCTGGTACATGCTTGTATTTTTGAGAGAAAAATGTTTATGCATGGTTTTTGAGAAAACTAATTTTTTTTTAAATTAAGGCCTCAAAACACACAATAGATATATGTCCACAAGACTTTTGACTAATGTGTGTATTTGCCTAGAGTTTTTGCTTTAAACTGATGTGAGAATCATTGAGCCTACTAATTTGACTAGATTTAAAATTTGTAAGACAGTTTTTCTTCACAAAGCCTGTATGCGAGGAGGCGTGATATCTAATGAATAATGATGGATATCACCTGAGAGGACAAAAGAACATAATAGCCTACATAATAAATGAGCTTCAGGTATGCCTATGTGACAGAGAGCAACAGGACAAAGGCCATATATTATATATTGTACTTATCTAGTAAATGCATCTTGATTTAAGAATGTTTAAATATTTAGAATAGAAACAAGACAAAAATTACTAAGAGCTACATTTTTTGTACTATTTTTTGTTTTTGAAAGTAGTCTCATGCTAAAAAATTAAATAATAAATAATTAAAATTAAGATACAATTTATACAAAACGAAATTCACTGTAAAGAAAGCAATTCACTTTCTACAAAACAAAACAAAAATAACTGTCTACAAAAACAAAACTCCAGAATCATTTATTTAGAATGTAGTCAACAAAGGCCTATTATATTTTAAATGATCAAAATATTTGACTACACTGAAAAAAATGCTCTTCTTATTTAATTGAAAATTTTACTTATCTAGTAAATGCATCTTGATTTAAGAATGCTTAAATATTTAGACTAGAAACAAGACAAAAAAGACTAAGAGCATTTTTTATACCTTTTTTGTTTTTGAAAGTAGTCTCATGCTAAATAAATAAATAATAAATAATAAAAATTAAGATACAATTTATACAAAACAACATTCACTGTAAGGAGAGCAATTCACTTTCTACAAAAACAAAAAAAAATAACTTTCTACAAAACAAAACTCGATATTAACTCGATAAAACAAACTTTGATATTAAATTTAAAAAAAATTACATTAGGCTATAATATTTAAACATCAATATGAATAAAAATAAGTTTGACTGGTACTATATTTATAGCATCTGAGCAGACATTCGCGAATAAAAGCTTTATTGATGTGACACTAGGCTCTTTTACAATAAACACATTATAATCTGTCCAAAACAAGCCAAATAAATCGTGTCTAAACAGTCTTGCGTGTATGATATTTTATATTGCAGCAGGATTCATATTTAAACAGTCTTTTTGCGTGAATAATCACAGATGCTAACAGAATAAACTTGGCCTACCTTACAATCAGCCCTGAATCCTTTGCTCAGTCTGAACAGAACATGAACAGCTTTTCATGAGGTTAATGATTCCTCAACGCGTCTCAAAACGATGTAGCTGAAGTAACGTTACAGCGCTTCACTAGATGTTTGTATGAATTTTTACAGTCTATGGAGTTGATGTGTGGGAGTCGACTCTGGATCGTCAGTATTTTAATCTGAAAAAACGTGCGATCCGTGGGCATTACCGGATAATGAAGTGGCTCGCGGGTGACTGACATCTATCTCTTTTCGAACAGATTACATAAACACAGAATATTTGTTTTCGATTTGCATTGTTTAAAACCTGACATTTCAACATTTCTTTAGACATATGTCTCATGTTTGTGAGACAAGTATTCACTAAGCTAGAGGTCCTTTTCTGAAGACTATCTGAATGAACGTCTTTGAGAGAGAGGCTGCAGATCGCGCATCATGTTTGTTTTTTATTTTGCAAAAAGCAAAACATTTTGTTTTTATTGTGACTGTACACAAAAAAATTTGAAACTTAGCCCTGAAATTTGAAACTTAGCCCTGAAAACCTACCGAAGTTCCTCCTGGTTGTTGTGGGGTGGAGTGGGAAGCGAAGCAGGAACATCAACAGTCTTTGGGCCGTGATTAATGGTGTGTCCCAGCAGGTCATCTTCAGCTCTGAATGGAGCAGTGAGCTGCTTCTGACCCAAACTTTTAGAAGCTAGAGAGATTTAATCACAAATAATGTTAACCAAAGAGCATTTTTGTTTAACTCAGGGGAGCTAATGTATAACTATAAGAAAAATACCTACACTATTATATGACATCTATGATTTGAAACATTTCATATTTAGTTGTCTATGATAAACTAGAATAAACATTTTACAGTTAAAGGAGAACTCCAGTGAATTTTTAAGTTAATCTTGATCGTTATACCTTTGTGAGTACTGTCTATAGAGAAAAAAAAACGAACCGGATTGGTGCTTGCAACACGGAGCTGTTACAGTTAATGCCCAGAGCTCCCACTCAGCTAACACGGCAGCTATGGGGCCTCTTAACAGACACAAAATGCAATTAAAATGTCTGTCCAACATGAACAGGGCCCTTACATGACAACGAGATGCGTTTAGCAACTTAGCCATTGTTTAAACTCACCGAGATAGTGTTTTTAGACGGCAAGCAGTAGTCTCGCGCTGAAGTCCCGTGGGAAATCAGTTGTAGCCGGTAAAATGTAAATAGTCCAGGGGGGAGGAGCGTTGTGTGTGTGAAGAGTGATGATCGGCTCACAAGTGAAGAAGAAATGGTTCGTAACGCTCCCCAACGTAACATTCATGTAACTCGTTTTATTGCATATTCTGTCTAAATGCGTTTTAAAATGACGAGATTGACATAAGATCACACCAATTGGTAAATAGGTTTTGGGACGTCTGCCTTTACATGCGCATGAATTTTAAAGACATCCCATTCTTAATCCGTAGGGTTTAATATGGAGTTGGCCCACCCTTTGCAGCTATAACAGCTTCAACTCTTCTGAGAAGGCTTTAAACAATGTTTAGGAGTGTGTTTATGTGCATTTTTGACCATTCTTCTAGAAGCGCATTTGTGAGGCACTGATGTTGCACGAGAAAGCCTGGCTTGCAGTCTCCGCTCTAATTCATCCCAAAGGTGTTCTATCAGGTTGAGGTCAGGACTCTGTGCAGGCCAGTCAAGTTCCTCCACACCAAACTTGCTCATCCATGTCTTTATGGACCTTGCTTTGTGCACTGGTGCACAGTCATGTTGGAACAGGAAGGGGCAATCCCCAAACTGTTTCCACAAAGTTGGGAGCATGAAATTGTCCAAAATGTCTTGGTATGCTGAAGCGTTACTTGGTATTAAGAGTTCCCTTTCACTGGAACTAAGGGGCCAAGCCCAACCCCTGAAAAACAACCACACACCCCCTCCACCAAACTTTACACATGGCAAAATGCAGTCAGGCAAGTACCGTTCTCCTGGCAATCGCCAAACCCAAACTCGTCCATCGATTGCCAGACAGAGAAGCGTGACTGGTCACTCCAGAGAACACGTTTCCACTGATCTAGAGTGCAGTGGCGGCGTGCTTTACACCACTGTATCCGACGCTTTGCACTGCACTTGGTGATTGTAACCCATTCTTTCACAAACGTTTGTAGAAGTAGTCTGCATGCCTAGGTGCTTGATTGTATGCACCTTTGGCCATGGAAGTGATTGGAACACCTGAATTCAATGATGTGGAGGGGTGTCCCAATACTTTTAGCAATATAGTGTATATCTAAATATAAATTACTAACTAAACTTACTTACTAAACTTTTGATCTAAATTATAAACTGTGCATAAATGACTTCAAATGGTTCATACTCTCATGCTTACCCATAATTTCTGCCTTCTTATCCAGTTCCTCTGCAGTGGCAAAGCCGTTCAACAGCTTCTGCCTGGCAACAGGTGGCGGTGTGGGGGGCAGTGAGGCAGGTGGTGTTGGAGGATTGCTAAGATTGTTCTGCTACAAGCCCAAACAAAACAAAAACGTTATTATATTTTTCTTACATAACTACAGTATAGCAAAGGAAGTAGAGGATGTAAAAGCCAAACCTTATAGATGAGTTGCGAGTAGTAATCAGATACTCCATCCAGTGATGCACTTCCAAACGATCCAGAGAGCCTGTTCTCTCCGTTCAACTGCCCACTGCCATATGGGGGAAAATGTGCAAAGTTTACCCTGATCAAAGGCTCCATCAGTGGCAGCATTGACAGCTGCTGTAAGGATGAGAGTGAAGGAAACATGAGGTGAGTGAAACAGTACAATACATGCACGATGTCCATAACCAACTCACTGGCCAATTTCAGTCATAAGCCTCACAAAAGTTTTAAATGGGTTCTACAGCAAATACCACAAATGATGATGATAGAACTGTAGATAAGATATAATTAAATTACTTCTAGAGATGACTATAATAATAGGTAAGTCTACACATCAGGTGTATACATCTCAATTATAATTGTACACTGTACCCTTCACTATAGTCAACAAAAGAGCAGAACTTCATAATGATTATTATCATAATGATGTACTGTATATTTTTGGTTATTTAGTAGTGGGTGTTTACCTGCTTGAGCTGAGTCATCAGTGTGTCTGTGTTGGTATACACTGCCTGTCTTTCTTCATCGTCCTTCTTCCTCTTTTTCCAGCGTGACGGCGGTTTCTCAGCCCCATTCTTTGGTGTCCGCTTGTTGCGTGTTTTTTTCTTGCATTGCTCTGGCACCAAGGGCTCTAGATCTGGATTTTCTGTCAAACGGCTGTTCATGCCATTCTATAGACAATATACAACTCTTTCAGTTCCAAAAACAAAAGATAGAACAGGACTAGCTAATAAACAAACATCTACCTTTAACAATTTCACAATTCTGTATTTTGCAAATGCTACTTTCTTGACACATTTCATTATATTAAACAATAGCATTCTTGAAAGTCATGAAGTGCTGTTTAACATATTTAAACATCCCATAATTTATTGCCATTGCATCCATCTACACTTGAGTACAGAAGTGTATACATGTTCAAGATTATGATTCCTTAATCTGGTTGTGAAGGGAAGTAGCCATTGAGCTCTTACCAAAGAATCTGTGCTGTCCAGTCTTAAAAAGCCTTTGTTGTCTGTCAGGCCCTCTTCCTCTGATCGTATACTGTCATTGGAAATCTGATGTATGAGAGGTGCTGAAGAAGGAGGAGGGGTGCTCTTGTTCTTCAGAAGGTGTTTGAGCAACTCATTCCCAGTGTCCCCTTTAATGCTCTGAACTGGACTCTGGGATGCTGGGCTGGGGAAGATGATCTCATTGCCCTCTTCTGTCTTTACTATACCATTTCCTCCTACACTATGGCCAATCATTGCTTCTCCCTCATCCTTCTGGCATACATTGGCTTCAAACTTTTCCAGCTTGATATCATGGAGAAGGCCTCGCTCTGCCTCCGAGCCCACGCTGGACTGTCGCCCTAGTAGAGTACGTCTAGAGAGTGGGATATCCAGCTCAGAGGAAGGTGGCAGGCCAGTCATAGAGCCTAGTGGGTTGGGAAACTCGAAAGTGTCCTGGTCTCCCATAATGGAAACACTGCGTGTTGGTGTGGATGAGGTGTCTGATACACATGGCGTAAGTGGGGCAGTGATGTCAGAGTGAGGTGTAGAAGGAGTTTTTACAGAATCTGCATCATCATCTCGTTTCTTCTTTCGACTTCTTTTCTTTTTGCCCTTCTCCTCAGGGATGATGTTGGAGTAGAGTTGGATAAGGGACTGTCCTGATCCAGGGAAATTAGGAGGTAAAGGAGTTGTGGAATCCATATCAAATGAGGAAGTTTCACCTCCACCGTGGGGTGGCATTCCAAGCCCTCCAAACCCAGGTGGACGTGGCTGACCTGGGGAGAAACCACGCATCATGGGGTTCTTAGGCTGAAAATTAGGATTCATATCTGGGCCAAAGGAGCCATTTCCGGGCATAGGCCTGCGCTCACCACCTTGCAAAAAGGCTGGACCTGGACTCACAAAGTCTAATGGCATATTTCCTTGCTGAGGGAACACTGGGCCAATTTGCTGTTGTTGTTGAGTCCTGGGTGTCTGCATGAATTCTTGTGACAGATCAGAATTATAGAAGGGCATCTGAGTAAGACTATCCCCGCTGTTGTTGGGGCCGAGCCCCAAGCCCTGCTGCTCCAGCTCTAGCCTCTGCAATGCCCTTTGTCTATCCACTTCCTGCATGAGCTGCACCCGCTGTTTTTCCTGTTGTTCTCGAAGGCGCTCTCGACGCTCCCGCTCCTGGAAGCCTTCACTAAATGGATTATTATCATCAAACTTCACATGAGGGGCACTACTACTGGCTCCTCCACCATTACCTCCAGCTACAGTACCAGGTTGCCCAGGTTTACCTCCTGGAACCATAGGGGAAGGTGGCTGTGCCTGGAGAGGCTGGGCCGGGTTAGGAAGTGGTATTTGAGGGGGCAAGTGAGGTGGCATCCTGGGTCCACTCACTGGTCCAGAAGCACCAGGATGCCAACTTGGCACATTGGGCATGCGAGTAGGCTTACCAAAGTGGGATTGTTGCATGGGCAACATAGGACCTATCATAGGCTGACCTATCATAGGCTGTCCCATAGGTGGTCCAACAGGAATCACTCCAGGGGGCTGTCCTTGCATTCCTGGCATGGCCTTCATTGCACCCATCACACCAGGTTGGATGCGCTGTTGCTGTTGTTGCTGCTTAACACGATATTCCTCGATGAGCTCAGCATGGTCTTTCTGTTGCTTCCGTATCTGAAGAAACAATAAAAGGAAACATATGTGTGAACAAGAGATGTAATCCTGTTTATATAAATCTGAAAAATGTTGACTGAATAAAAGCAGGTTAGTGATACTGTCAGAGAATAAATCAGGAACTGAGCTCTTCTGAGGCCCTAGAATTAATCATCATCATCATAAAATCAATATCATACTTGTAACTGTGCCGATATTTGGGGGGGGGGGGGGGGGCATTCTGTACAAAACTCATACAGGGGCATTTTTACTTCAATATCTTGAATTTTGGAGACATTCTAACTGCA
The DNA here is from genome assembly GCA_023566225.1 of Romanogobio albipinnatus. Classification (NCBI taxonomy): domain Eukaryota; kingdom Metazoa; phylum Chordata; class Actinopteri; order Cypriniformes; family Gobionidae; genus Romanogobio; species Romanogobio albipinnatus. Next base: position 12,035,269 of record CM042260.1, on the reverse strand, counting down.
TTATTCATCAGGCTCATCAGTAACAACGATGAGACTGCCTATAGGGAGGAGATCCAGCACCTGGCCACATGGTGCACTGAAATTAACCTGCTCCTCAACACCACCAAAACGAAGGAGCTCATCGTGGACTTCAGGAAAGAGTCAAGAGGCACACACGACACCATCCACATCAATTAAACTTTCCTGTAGCTCAAACAGTAGAGCGTGGCGCTAGCAACGCCAAGGTCATGGGTTCGATTCCCAGGGAAAGCAAGCACTGACAAAATGTAAAAATGTGTACCTTGAATGCAATGTAAGTCGCTTTGGATAAAAGCGTCTGCCAAATGCATAAATGTAAATGTAAATGTAAATGAGCGTGTCTCCAGTTTCAAGTTCCTGGGGATCCACATCTTGGCGGACATGTCGTGGACAACCAACACCTCCAGCCTGGTCAAGAAGGCTCACCAGCGCCTTTTCTTCCTGAGGACACTGAGGAAGAATCAGCTCTCCTCGGCTATCCTGGTGAACTTCTATCGCTGCGCAATAGAAAGCATCCTGACCAACTGTGTCGCAGTATGGTATGGGAGCTGCTCTGTTGCGGAGCGCAAGGCACTGCAGCGGGTGGTGAAAACTGCCCAGCGCATCACAGGGACTCCACTGCCTGCCATCGAGCACATCCAGAGTAAATGCTGTCTGCATCGAGCTCGCAGCATCCTTAAGGACTCCTCTCACCCAGCCCACAGACTGTTTTCTCTCCTGCCCTCCGGCAGGCGTTTCAGGTGCCTCCGGACAAGGAAAAGCAGACTAAAGAACAGTTTTTACCCCAGAGCTGTCTCTTTATTGAACTCAAACCCCCGTTGATCCACTTCCCTCATATACTGCTAACTCTCCTCTCCCCCCTCACATCTGCCTTCACTTGTTATTTGCACTACTGGAATGTCAATTTGCACAACCGACTGTTTATTACAGTAACAACTGTTTACTTATGCATCTTGCTCTACCATACCTTAACTGGATTATGCTCATTTGCACTGCCAACTGTTATTTACAGTACCAACTGTTTACATATGCACTTTGCACCGTACTTCTAACTGTAATATGCAATCACTTTCCACTGCACTTTTACAATTTTTTCGGATAGCTTCTGTCCATACTTTATTGCACAACCTTAATCCACCGCTATTCCTCATCTTAGCCTAACATATCATTGTATACCACTATCTGTAAAATTCTGTTTAAAATAATAGCCATCGGTATATTATATTATATTCATTGTACATATTCACCTGTAAATTATGTTTATAGTAATAGCCATCTGTATATTTATTCACTGTACATATTCACCTGTAAATTCTGTTTATAATAACAACCATCTCTCTCTATATATATATATTCAGTAAATATATCCATGTCCTGCACTTATGCAACCATTGTATATCCTGCACTTGTACATATTCACCTGTAAATTTTGTTTATAGTAATAGCCATCTGTACAACCCCAAATCAGAAAAAGTTGGGACAGTATGGAAAACGCAAATAAAAAACAAAAGAAGTGATTTCTAAATTTACTTTGATTTGTATTTCATTGCAGACAATATGAACACAAAATATTTCATGTTTTGTCTGGTCAACTTCATGTCATTTGTAAATACGCATCCTTTCCTGTCATTCAGACCTGCAACACATTTAAAAAAAAGTTGGGACAGGAGCAATTTAGGGCTAGTAATGAGGTAAAATGGTTAAATAATGATGTGATTTGAAACAGGTGATGTCAACAGGTGATTGTAATTATGATTTGGTACAAAAGCAGCATCCAAGAAAGGTCTAATCCTTTAGGAGCAAAGATGGGCCGAGGATCGCCAGTTTGCCAACAAATATGTGAGAAAATTATTGAAATGTTTAAAAACAATGTTCCTCAAAGAAAGATAGGAAGAGATTTGGATATTTCACATTCAACAGTGCATAACATTAAAAGATAAAAGATTCAAGGAATCTGGAGGAATTTCAGTGCGTAAAGGACAAGGGCGCAAGCCTAAGCTGAACAACCGTGATCTCCGATCCCTCAGGCGGCACTGCATCAAGAATCGTCATTCATCTATAAGCGATATCACCACATGGGCTCAGGACTACTTTGGCAAACCTTTGTCAAGTACCACAATATGTAGTTACATCCACAAATGCCAGTTAAAACTGTACTGTGCCAAAAGGAAGCCCTATGTTAACAGTGTCCAGAAGCGCCGTCGACTTCTCTGGGCTCGGAGGCATCTGGGATGGACCATCACACAGTGGAAACGTGTACTGTGGTCAGATGAATCAGTATTTCAGGTATTTTTTTGGAGGAATGGACGCCGTGTGCTCCGGACCAAAGAAGAAAATGATCATCCAGACTGTTAACAGCAACAAGTCCAAAAGCCAGGGTCTGTCATGGTATGGGGTTGTGTCAGTGCCCTTGGCAAAGGTAACTTGCACTTCTGTGAAGGCACCATTAATGCTGAAAAGTACATAGAGATTTTGGAGCATAATATGCTGCCTCCAAGAAGACATCTTTTCCAGGGAGATCCATGCATATTTCAACAAGACAATGTTTACACACATTACAAAGTCCTGGCTGCGGAGGAAGAGGGTACGGGTACTTGACTGGCCTGCCTGCAGTCCCGACCTGTCTCCAATAGAGAATGTGTGGCGCATTTTGAAGCGTAAAATGCCACAACGAAGACCCCGCACTGTTGCCCACCTTAAGACTTGTTTGCAGGAAGAATGGGACAAAATTACACCTGAAACACTTCATCACTTGGTGTCTTCAGTCCCTAAACGTCTTTTCAGTGTTGTGAAAAGGAATGGCAACATTACAAAGTGGTAAATGCTTTACTGTCCCAACTTTTTTTTAAATGTGTTGCAGGTCTGAATGACAGGAAAGGATGCATATTTACAAATGACATGAAGTTGACCAGACAAAACATGAAATATTTTGTGTTCATATTGTCTGCAATGAAATACAAGTCAAAGTAAATTTAGAAATCACTTCTTCTTCTTTTTTTTTTGCGTTTTCCATACTGTCCCAACTTTTTCTGATTTGGGGTTGTATATTTATTCACTGTACATATTCACCTGTAAATTCTGTTTATAGTAACAACCATCTCTATTTATATATATTCAGTACATATCCATGTCCTGCACTTATGCAACCATTGTATATCCTGCACTTGATGCTATTGCACTTCTGGTTAGACCTAAACTGCATTTCGTTGCCTTGTACCTGTACTTGTGTAATGACAATAAAGTTGAATCTAATCTAATCTAATTATAAAAGGTATATCAGGCAGTGAAAGAATGCACTCTAAATGTGCACACACAGTAGTCTAACCTACTAGACTACATCACGTTGTCACGTGTTTGCTTGGACTCTCTAGGTGTGAAATTTTGGATGCAGCAGTGGTGCCTGAAACTGAGGCCACAAGAATCCATCCAAATCCATTTCTAACTATGTTTGGAAACCATTAATGATGTAAACTACCACACATCCATTTCATAATTATTCATAGAAATAAGTATCTTCAGTGACAACTATTTGTAGTGAAACACCTTCACAAATTCAGCTGACATTTCAACATTTTTCCATCATGTTTGAACTCTATATGTTAAGAACATTGCCAAAGGTATTTTGGTGGTGGTCTGGGAAGTGAGTAAAGCACTGGTAAAACTTTAAAGACACTGTTTTAACTAGGGCTGCACGATATTGAAGAAAAATGTGATATGCAATAACTTAAATAGTAAAATAATATAATTGATATGTGATATGGTATTGCTTTAAGTGTGTAAAATCAGTTTTTAAATACTTAAATACTGATTTTACACACTTAAAGCAATAATCGCATCACATATCAAATATCACATTATTTAACTTTTTTTTTTTTTTCAAACGAAAACATGTGGACAAGGCCTAAAATACTGCATAGTCTTCACATTAATAAATAAACATTAATTCATATTAAAATACTACAAAAGCTACAAAAATTAACACAGCTACAAAAGTTTATCAGTCAAGAGCAATGAGTGATTCTCTCTTTTTCTTTTGTTGTTTGACAGACAGTAGCAGGTATACTGTATGCTGACACTTTAAGACCTAATGCACGGATCCTTTTGACACACATCCAATTTCTTTCCCAACTATTTACATTCATTTAAGACATAACCTAGTCTGGATGCCAGCCGAACTTAGCCCCGCCCACAACATTTGAGGTTGGAAAGTTCGGTCTGGACTTGAACCAGAGCTGTTCTGACCAATCAAATTGTCAGGGTGGGGTTTATACGATGATGGACAGATGATCAACCATAACGTAATCATCCAAGTCACCAAAGAGTGCTTGGGTTGAATTTGTTCTAATCGTAAACGGAGAACTTGTTCATATATGCATTCACCATTACTATTTCTCTCAAAAATGATGATTGCGTACGTGTAAGTACTCAGTGTATCCTTAAATTCACTTTCTCTGTTGCTCTGATTGGTTGTAGTTCTATCCAATTGAGTGCAGAGGCATTTTCGCCCCATAATCACAGCTCAATGGAGCAGTATCAGACTCATATTCTTACTAGTCAGGCTAGACATAACTGACTGCGTTTGCATGAATACTCGCCAAGACAGGCATTTTTATATAACTGTGTGTGTATTTGACCATTCGAGTGCAATAAGCCTCAAAAGAGAACTGAATTCAAGAGGCTTTCTGAGTGCACTTCGGGTGTGTGTCAGAGTGCAAGAACCGCAATGAGCCATTTTCCGTAGCTTATTGCACTTAATATCTCTTTTTACATCAAGCAAGTCACACGTAAGTAACAGTTGCATACCCAGTCTATTCTCTGCTATATGCATCAACCTAAAACTTTATGAAGTAGCCTATTAAAACCATTCAGATATCACAAGCCGTTGTGATATTTCGATAAATCGTGCAGCCCCAGTTTTAACTACAGTGCATCCAGAAAGTATTTACAGCGCTTCACTTTTTCCACATTTTGCTGTTACAGCCTTATTCCAAAGTGGATTAAATTCATTATTTTTTTTCCTCAATTCTATAAACAATACCCCATAATGACAACGTGAAAGAAGTTTGTTTGAAATCTTTGTAAATGTATTTATATGTACATAAGTATTCACAGCCTTTGCTCAAAACTTTGTTTAAGCACCTTTGGCACCAATTACAGCCTCAAGTCTTTTTGAGTATGATGCTACGAGCTTGGCACACCTATTTTTGGGCAGTGTCTCCCATTTTTCTTTGCAGGACCTCTCAAGCTCCATCAGGCTTGATGGGAAGCGTGGGTGAACAGCCATTTTCAATCGGGTTCAAGTCTGAGCTCTGGCTGGGCCACTTAAGGACATTCACAGAGTTGTCCCGTAGCCACACCTTTGTTATATTAGCTGTGTGCTTAGGGTCATTGTCCTGTTGGAAGATGAATCTTCGCCCCAGTCTGAGGTCCAGAGCGCACTGGAGCAGGTTTTCATCAGGGATGCGTCTGTACATTGCTACATTCATCATTCCCTCGATCCTGACTAGTCTCCCAGTTCCTGCCGCTGAAAAATGGTATTGGGATGGTATTGACCACGTGATGAGCGGTGCCTGGTTTCCTCCAGACATCATGCTTGCCATTCAGGCCAAAGAGTGCAATCTTTGATTCTTCAGACCAGAGAATTTTGATCACCTCTCTGAATAAGGCCCTTCTCTAGAACGAGTCCTGGTGGTTCCAAACTTCTTCCATGTACGGATGATGGAGGCCACTGTGCAGACATTCAATACTGCAGAAATATTTCTGTGCCCTTCCCCAGATCTGTCTCGATACAATCCTGTCTCTGAGGTCTACAGACAATTCCTTGGACCTCATGGCTTGGTTTGTGCTCTGACATACACTGTTAACTGTGGGACCTTATATAGACAGGTGTGTGCCTTTCCAAATCATGTCCAATCAACTGAATTTACCACAGATGGACTCCAAGTTGTAGAAACATCTCAAGGATGATCAGTGGAAACAGGATGCACCTGAGCTCAATTTTGAGTGTCATGGCAGAGGCTGTGAATACTTACGTACATGTGATTTTTTCTTTTTAATAAATTTGCTTTTCGTGAACTTCTTTCAAGTTGTCATTATGGGGTATTGTTTGTAGAATTGAGGGAAAACAATTATGAATTTAATCCATTTTGGAATAAGGCTGTAACATAAAATGTAGAAAAAGTGGTAACACTTTACAATAAGGTTGTATTAGTTAACATGAACTAACCATGAACAACACCTCTGTTCAGCATTAGTTAATCTTTTTTAACATTAGTAAATATAAATACAGCTGTTCATGGTTTGTTCATGTTAGTTCACAGTGCATTAACTAATGTTAACAAGATTTTAATAATGCATTAGTAAATGTTGAAATTAACATTAACAAAGATAAATAGATACTTTAAAAGTGCAGTTCATTATTAGTTCATGTTAACTAATGTAGTTAACTAATGTTAACTAATGAACCTTATTGTAAAGTGTTACTGAAAAAGTGTAGCACTGTGAATACTTTCTGGATACACTGTATGTGCTTCAGATTAGGCAAATAAGTTCCACAAGGGGAAAGGTTTGTTGTTTGATACCAATCCTTCATTTAAAAGCCACGTTAAACTGCATTCTTCCATCTTAAAAAATAACTAAATTACGGCACATGCTTTCAATGCAAAATGCTGAACAGTTAGTTCATGACCTCAAGGCTAGATTATTGTAATGTGCTACTGGGTGGTTGCCCTGCTCACTTAATACATAAACTGCAGCTGGTCCAAAACGCAGCAGCTCGGGTTCTTACTAGAACCAGGAAGTATGACCATATTAGCCTGGTTCTGTCAACACTGCATTGGCTCCCTATTAAACATTGTATACATTTTAAAATCTTGCTAATTACTTACAAAGTACTAAATGGTTTAGCTCCACAGTACTTGAGCAAGCTCTTAATGCATTATACTCCATCACGTCTATTGCGGTCTCTAAATTCAGGCCACTTGATAATACCCTAGAATATCAAAATCAACAGCAGGCGGTCAATCCTTTTCCTATTTAGCACCTTAAACTCTGGAACAGTCTTCCTAGCATTGTTCGGAAAGCAAACACACTCAGTCAGTTTAAATCTAGACTAAAAACACATCTCTTTACTATGGCATACACATAGGACACTTTCAATTTATATTATTCAAATCAGTTAAATTATTGTTTTAGGCTGCATTAACTAGGTCTACCGGAACTGGGAACACTTCCCATAACACCTGATGTACTTGTTACATCATAAAAAGAATGGCATCTACACTAATGTTAGTCTCTCTGTTTATCCAGGTTTACTGTAGTCAGCCGGATCCCGGCCGTATCCAGATCAGATGGTGTCTGCAAAGACCGTGTCAACGAGACTCTCTCCTTTGAAGGCCTCATCACCACGACATCCGGTGGCACTGATCCTCAACAAACCGATCTTCAACCAGATGGAAATGGACAACTATTCTGAATGTTCCGATCTAATCTGACTTCTGGCCTGTAATGTTTGCCTGAATCATAATCATACACTGTTTGTTTGTTGGCCAGAGGAGAACTGGTCTCTCCCAAGGTCCTTTTTTCCATTCTGTCACCTGATGGAGTTTTGATTCCTTGCTACCGTCACCTCTTTTGCCTTTGGCTTGCTTAGTTGGGGCCACTAAATAGTCAACTATATTAATGATCCGCCCACATTGACACTATATGAGAACTGAACTGTGCTGGACAATGACATTATTATTTTCTCCAGAGCAGCTGTATAGTAGAATCAAATTCTGTTGCATTATTTTCCTGTTAACCACTGTGAAGCTGCTTTTAAATGATCTGCATTGTAAAAAGCGCTATATAAATAAAGGTGACTTGGCATGACTTGATTGGCAATAATAATGCGTAATGAAAATCTACAATAAAAGAAACTTCCAGATTTAATAAAGGCATGGCCTCTCAATAACAATTTGTCTTGCACCCATGAGTGATCTGCTCAAAGTCATTTTTTAACTTAATTGACAAATGGACAGAATAGCATAAAGCAAGCAATTGGCAAATGGACAATAAAATAATTACGTTTTGCCACATTTTAAAACATGACTTATGTTGGCTTAAACTATTTGGGTGGATGATTTTATAGTTATCCTCCATTAAATAAATATATTACCTGTTCCAGTTGCTTTTGAACCACACTTTGCTGTTCAGTCACATGTTTCAGCTGTTCTGCATCCTCCTCTGGGAACTCCCCGTCCAGCTTTTTTTGCAGTGCGCTGTTTTGCAGAGAGAGCCTTTTTAGATTTCCTATGGGCCCCAATCTGGTCCTCTAAAAACGTCTGCTGCATTTGAAGAAGCTGTTGAGTTTCCTGAAGCCACTCCTCATATTGTTTTCTCTGAGAATCATCTGGAAAATTAAATACATTTGGGATTTGTGGGATGTCCAGCCTCATTTGATTTACTTTTACAGTGATTACAATGATAAAATAACCCTTAATGGTCAACAACTCCTTGGTAACTGCTGACGAGACAGAGACAGAGAGAGAGAGAGAGAGAGAGAGAGAGAGAGAGAGAGAGAGAGAGAGAGAGAGAGAGAGAGCAGAGAGAGAGAGAGAGAGAGAGAGAGAGAGAGAGAGAGAGAGAGAGAGAGAGAGAGAGAGAGAGAGAGAGAGAGAGAGAGAGAGAGAGAGAGAGAGAGAGAGAGAGAGAGAGAGAGAGAACAAAACAACTTACTGACAAACCCTGGTCCAAAGTTAGGGGGATTGGGTCTCGCAATCTGTGGTGGCAACTTTCCATCCTAAAAGGAAATTCATTGTATATGCCATTAGAACAGGTTTAATGCTGGCGAGAAGAGGAAATAAGACTAAATAAACCTGTGGACATACCAAAAAATGTTGTGAAAAACCAGTTGTATCTGGGCCATGTGATCCTGGTATCTGTTGCATTCTGCCACTGAGGAAAGCATGGAGAGTACAAACACAAGGAAATTTATCACTGACCATTAAAAATGAACCACTGAAAACTACATGTGTTCATGTTTAGATATAAGTAAAGAATTAGGTCAATCAGGTAAATAAAAAGCTTTTTGTAATACTGCAGTAACTGTTCAGAGGAGGCAATTCACATAGTAAACTTTACCTGTTCATAACCATGGGTGTCATACCCATACTGTTCTGTACCATCACTTTGTTGATCCCCTTTAGAGCTACCATTTTTGCCTTCACGATTGGGTCAGTAATTGCATCAAAGTCTACAAAGTAATAGAAATAACCACATAAATTACAGGATTGTGATTTGTATATCACAGTTATATTCACATTTCAAGCATTCCAGTAAAACAAATACTATAATACATAAAAGCCTACATTCCAAATATTTAACATTTAAAGGTCCCATGACATGAAAATGTCACTTTATGAGTTTTTTTTAAACATTAATATGATTTCCCATAGCCTGTCCATGATCTCCCAGTGGCTAGAAATTGCGATAGGTGTAAACCAAGCCCTGGGTATCCTGCTCTGACATGATTCTATGTTTTCAGCAGCTCAAGTCAATATTAAACCACTTTATTAAATGTACAGGTACAACAGCCTCAATTAGTCTAAGTGGAGCTTAGGCTTACCGATGTTAGGGAAAAAAGGGTCATTTGACCGTTGCCGAATCATGGCCTGCATCTGCCTTTGCTGTTGTTGCTCCTGTCTCTCTTGATCCAGCAGATCTTGAAGAAGAAGGGGCTGTTCATCTAACAGAAGAGGTCTGTTTTGTTGACCCTGTTGCACTTGAGACCCCTGTTGCCCTGTGGCCCCAGGATTGAACATGCCCTGTTGAGTTTGTGGGTTTAAGGAATGGGGAACAGGCTGCTGACCACCAACTATAGGCAGGTTCAGATCTACTTGTTGTCCCTGTGAAGGTCCAAACCCTTGAATGGGTACCTGCTGGTTCACAGACTGCATCAAATTTGGGTTACCTAATATTGGCCCTTGGGTTAGAGATGGATCTACTCTGTGCCCCATTGTGACTCCAGGGTTTATCCCATGATCTTGGGGTTGTCCTGGCATCATCACCATACTCATGTTTGAGCCAAGATTAGTCTGTGCATCAGGGTCACCTGAGATAGGAGAAATTATGGATTCACTCCTAGTTTCATCTAGTTTTTCCTTGATCAACAGGCTTGACAACATTGGAGCAGATCCAGGAAGTACATCTGCACAAGTCTCCTCAAAAAGAACAGAGACATCATCTTGACCACTTTTACTACTCATGGGTTGATGCTCATCCACTGATATTCCAAGACCGTGGCTCTCAGTTTTGATAGTTCTTTTAGTCTGAGAATCCAGGAACTCCTTTGACAGACTCTTTTCTAGTTTGACATTACTAGGACCTTGTATGGCCTCTGATTTAGGTTGACCTGAGGAAATACCTTCAAATCTAGAATTTCTTTTTTCAGACAAGGCCTTCTGAAGATCTGAGGTATCCCCATGGTCATCTTCTATGTGATCACTCAGATCCAGTTCTTCATTAAACATATCTTTTTTGTCCCCAAGATTCTCAGGATCTGCATAAGCAATAAGATCAAACTTTCCAGATTCCAGAAGATCATCAAGATGAAGGTCATTTGTTTCCAGGTCTAAATCTTTGCCATCATCTGCATCAAGGTTCAGGTTGTCCAGGTCCTCATCAACCAAGTCTTTGACCTCCACATCATCAAGGTCCTTCACAACAGATTCATCTGTTTCTAGCTTCTCAACACCATCACTACATGGCAAAGGGACTTCCTCTGTTGGACCAGATGTGACAGGAAGTAGTGCAGCTTCGCTGGGAGTAATTGAATCACTACTGACCGAATGGCTGAGTGGTGCTGCCAGTGTAGTCTGTTGTGGAACTGTATTCGTATGGTGATGCAGATTATCCATATTAGTTGAAGTCTGCATGTGACTGACTGATCCTTGTCGTGAAAGGCCTAACATCGGATCCATAATTCTGGGACCTTGGTTTCCTATAAAGGCCATATTTTGGCCTCTCATGAAGCCATGAGGGGGCCTCTGTGGATGATTAGGATGATCCAAAGCATTAGGTGGTCCAAAAGGTAGTCTGACTCTGTTCTCTGGAGCCCTGTGACAAAGTTCAATAAATGGTTGACCCATTATATTATGCTGTTGCATTGGAAGGCCACGTGGTGGAAAATGCTGGGGAAGGCCCATCTGATGATTACTGTCAACAGAAAGAGTTCTTCTCATATGTGGTGGGATATTGTCAACCATTGGTCCAACTTGTATCTGGTGAGGGGGCCTGAGGAACTGTTCTTGATTTGGAGCTCCAGGAAGAAATCCAAATCTGAAAGGAATTAGGTTTTAAGAGAACTTGAACATTAAATGAATAACTAGTTTGACAGCACAATTGATGGAGGAAAAACACTTACCTTTGTCCTTGCGGTCTCATGCCCATGTTGTTCAGGTCTCTGGGGAATGGTGGTCGGGAGCACTGGAGTTCATCAGACATGGACCCATGTTGATCGGCAAGGAAAGTTCCAGGAAATCTTTGACCTGCATGAATTGGTGATGATCTCATAGTACCTGGATAGGGAGGTGGGGGTCTACCAAAAATATCCTTCTGAGGTCCAGAATCATTCTGTGACCAATGCCTTGGAGTCCCAGGTGCAACTGTAGCAATTGCCTCCTGGAGTCCTTTTTCTAGTCTGATTGCACTTTTCTGCTGCTGTTGTTTGAGAATTAACTGCCGTAGTCTTTGGCGCTAAAAAAGAACAATAACAGTATAAAATCAATATCATGTCATTAAAAAACAGAAAAAGGTATAAGGTAATGTTCTCTAATGGAAAACATACTTAATATGTTTCAGACCTGTTTAATTTTCTCTTCAGTCTCTCCAAGTGGTGGTTGCATTGTGTTCTGTGAATCTGGGTTGCTTGTGTTTCCTGAAACATCAAGTGACAATCTTTCCCCTGTTTGAGAACACAAGGTTAGTGAAGCTTGTTCAAAAGGATCATGAATGGGTGTCTGGTTAAGATTTGTCTGTTGTAGGGAGAGACTTTCATCTGTAATCACAGGATGTTTGGGGGTTTGAGAATCAGAGGCACAGGGACGAGCAAATGGGTCCTGCATCCTACTTTGTGCTTGATGGCCAAGTGGATCTGTTTGATGGGCCACAAAGTTTAATCTGGGATTTGGTCTGGAGAAGGCTTCTGGCCCAGCTCCTGGACGTGGGGTACCAGGGGGTTGAGAATATGGGTCAGAAAGAACTGGCCTTGGTGTTCCTGGTGATTGATCATAAGTTTCATTTTTGACTGGCCTAGGAGTTCCAGGAGGCTGTAAGAAGGGATCTGAGGTTCTCTGATTACCAGGTGATTTAGGATATCTCTCTCCGGGAGAAGGCCTTGGAGTACCTGGCATCTGAGCATATGGATCAATAGCATGAGATGGTGATTGTCTGCGACTATTAGATTGTGACTGAGAAAACTGATCAATTGTTGCAGTTCTAGGTGTGGATGGTGGCAATGGATATGGATCAGAGTGTGGTCTTGGGGTTCCAGGCATCTGGGCATATGGATCATGAGGCCTTGGAGTACCAGGAGGCTGAGCATATGGATCAGGCATTTGTTGAGGGTAGTCTGGTCTAGGTGTAGATGGTGCCTGTGAATATGGATCTCGTTGA